>JAHZNF010001949.1:0-14237 GCA_027744215.1 Troglopedetes dispersus
TGATGCACACGTCAAACCTGCTAATTACATTTCTTCTCTCCTTAAAAAATGTTGTAATGCACACGACGGTCCACCACGACATTTCTAAGAAATGTATGTGTGTGTGTGCACAGCTCTCCAGGATTTGTCCAGTTTGTTGTGGTCAGTTTGATGATGAGTGTGGACAAAACATATGGATCAGGTTACTTGTGTGAATGAGGATGCAACAGCTTCAATAAAACACTCCCACGCATGTGGACACTTAAGTGCTAAACAAATGTTGATGCGCAAACAAGCACGCAATTTATTCTGGAAGTTGCTTGGAAAGAACTGGAGCCACGGGTGGTGGTGGTGGGATTACATGTAATGTGGAACAATTATTGGTACACTCCAGAAATTGTTTCTAGTGCGCGGTAATAATAAATCACAATGAAGTGGAGTTAAAAAGAGGAACAGAATTATTTTTTGAAAGTTGAGTGTGAATGAGTTTCATCGGAAATATTAATTTTTCTCGATGCGATGATGCCACTTGAAACAAAAAACTTCAACGTCGCACAAGAATTGTGAAGCGCAAAGGCGTGAAATATTTAGGTAGGTAAGTAGGGTTGTCTTCTTGGTCGACTTTTTTACTGAACTAATTTGAATAAAATGCACTATAATTATGAATTGATGCAAGCAGGGAAGCACAAAGTGTGGGCCGACTGCCAAAATCTGATGGGAAAATGTTAAAGTGTCACGGTGGCCAGAAATGAGGTAAATATAATCCCACACACCATAATACTCCGGAATAGTTAGTTTTTTATTGTGTAAGTATTTTTTGGAGCTTGTGAATGAAGCACAAAGTATTTTAGTATGCAAGAGTTCAACTGACAAAGAGTAAAAATAACAAACAAGAAATATTACAACAAAAAAAGTTTTTGTTTGTGTGGCAGAAAGCCGTTCCCGTTTTAATTCGTAAAATGGCTCACTTCAGAAAATTACTTTCATGTCAGTCATCCGGAATTTGAGATAGGAAAGAGAACAACGCATAAATTTAATTATGTCAGGCTCTAATGCGAGTTTACCTAATTAGACATTAGTGCACATATTTTTGGAAGATATTCTGCTTGTTTCACGTTTTTTGGCAGGGAAAGGTAATAATTCTTGCTCTTTTGACCTTTGTAAATTCGAAGGTGGCACCAGCATAGTTTTTTTTAGCAAAAATGTGTTTGATAAAATTACGAAATTGGTACCATAGTTATTGTGCGAGCCTTTCATGCTACCTACATTAAGGATTTATGAAACTAAAATTTCAGTATATTGTCGCTTAAATCTAAAAAATCAATCAAATGCTATCTACTCACCAAAGTTAAAGTTTTCTAAATTACTTGTTAATTATCATACTTTCCACTTTTAAATAGTCTCAAAATTAGCCTTGTCCCGTGTGTTCGACATTCCTCGTGTTTTTGGGGGCAATTTTCACTTATTGTGTATGCGTGTGTGTGTCTAAAAAAAGTCTCAATTTTTTAGAGTAGATCTTGTTACGTCACTTCATTCCTGTGTAACGAGCGCGATTTTTTTATTACGTTTTATTCTTCTTTTTCTTCAATCTGCATTTTCAAAACCCCTCTCGCCCATATTTTTCGTGTGTCCATCCCGGCAAAGGAAAAGCAATCTTTTGGGTGCACCAAAAAGTATGCATTATTAATGCGTCATCCTTATATATTCTCCTGCTGACGATGTTATTGACTGATAAGTGAGTGTGTGCACACACACACATTCAGAAAGATCATACACCATCGTTCAAAAGAAAACGAGTATTGGTATTTTCCTTTTTTTTTGGTTTATGTGTTCACCGGAAGGAAGGGCGTTGGTTATTGCTTCGTCCATCTCATCCAAACTAATTTATCTTCTGAGCTCACGAGCTCGTTTACATGATCACAATATATTTCTTTGAGTTTGACTCATCGACTCATGCATAAGATGGTAAATAAAAAAAGATAAGAAAATGGCTGCAAGAAAGAAACCTGCCTATTTTGGCTCAGATTTATTTTACCACAAGATTATACTAACCAGGTAAAAAAAAGAGACTAATGGGTTTTGGGTCTTGCTAACAATGAATGATTTATGAGCGCATCAAAATATAAAGTGGCGGAGCAGCCAACATACAAAAGACAAATTGGAAGAAAAAAAGCGTACTCACAAAATAAATTCAGTGGAGGAAGACCTTGACTGCACTTTTCCCGGCGAAAAATGTCAAAAGATCACCAATACTTTCATGGATACCTTTGTCCACACATTTTTTAAGCATGTGTCCAATACGAGCTCCATACCCAAGGAAACGACAACCTGATTATGAATTTCGGGAATACAAAGGTGAATTTTTTGTTGGTCGGCGTCAAATCAATGTAACAATGAGTCGTCTCATTTTTGTTCAATTAAAATTATAGAAATGTTTCTGCTTCATTTGCATAATCTTGAGTTTGAAAAAAAAGAAACTTGTTTTTGATTATATAAATTTGTTTGTTGATAAATCTCCCATAATTTATTTTTTTTGTTACATAAAAAAGTTTAGAGATTATTAATGGTCCCCTTCTTATCCTGAAGGTGAAGCGAATTCATGTGAAGAAAAGAATTACAACAGATGAGCTTGTTGTACTCTCTGACATTCATTAAGTGTGAAAAGAATTAGAATCTTGTGATTGTTTGCTTGTTCACTTTTTTATTTAATTTTCTTGTGTTTGTTTACAATAAGTTTAGTGGTGGCTCAGCACGAAAGAAAGAAAAAAAAGCAAATAAGTAGCCAGTTTGCATTCACTCCGAGGAAATAATAATGGACACACAGCTGTGAGTGGGCAAAGTGGGAACTCCACATGAGACAGAAGTAGTTCTTGTTCACGAGAAAAAGATGAAATGGCAACGTGTCTTTGATTAAATAAAGTTATTTGAACAATATTATATACATATAATTTTTTCTGTGTTTCATGAATTTCTGTGACACATTCTGGTGCTTACATGCACCATTTGGTAGCTTGTGTCCATAATTTTTTTCTTCTCTTTTCTCTGAAAAAAAGCCTACTGGCAAAAAATTTTTGAAGTTGAATGGACACTAGAAACCAAAAAATATATATTGTGGAGGAGGGATTCTCTCAGTTGACGTTATGTTTTCTTGATAGCCAAAAAGTATAAGTAAGAAATGGTACCAACAAAGTGATTTGCTTCTTCAATGGAGCACGCTGCAATTTTATGATAGTAATGAAGAGACACAAGAAAGAACGTTTTGTAGAACCAACAACAACTTTTTTTCACCACGGTTTTTATTTGTCGTTGTGCCAGCTTGTCTTACCCACTTTGTGTGTCTGCATAAGTTTTTCAGTTTAAAGTTTCATTTGGCATGTTGTCATCTGTGAAGAGATAGTTTTTTTGCACATCTTGAAAAAAGGAAGCTTGTGTATCTTCTCTCGAAAAAAAACCTGCGTTTGTTTTGTAACTAACTTTACTTGGAAAAGTGTTGTTGGGAACGTGGACACGCCACTCCAAAAAACTACTCCAACTAAATTGTTGATAAGAAAAAAGGAGCCAGCAGAGCACTAATCAAAAAATTAAATGCACACACACACATTACTTGTTTTTTTAAAAATTACTCCTGCACAAGTATTCAGAATGATGGTAGCAGAAAAAAAGTTTTCAACAAGAAAATTTACCTCGGATGATGGCTCTTGAGGAAGATTGGCCATGGCACACACCCGAGGAGTGCCAACTCAAGCACTCATCTTCCATATTTTTTTGCTCGCGACAGAAAAAAAATATGTCTACAAAAAGAAAATTGACGAAAGGTGACATAATTCACTCGAGCTGTATAATATTTATGCAGCAATAAATAATTAATGTCTACTCTGAAAAGTTTATGATTTACAAAAGCTCGTACTTGAAATATATTTCGTTAGTTAGCAAGATTAAAAGATATTGTGTTGTGTGCATCTAATTACATGTTTAAAAAAAAGGTTTTCCGCACTCCCCAAGGACGTTCGGCTGACTGACAGTTTGAAAATATTTATGAAAAGGGAATATTATTGTTGATGTGATGTATTTCTTGAACCACAAAACCTCTCTTTCACCTTCGTCTCACCTTTCTTTTCGAACTCATTTTTCAAAAAAGAACTGAAAAGGTGTCCATAAATAAGTTGAACATAACTTTTCAAGTAGGTAGGTTTGCATCTTGCATAACTGCACCAGAGAAAAAAGACATCAACTACAAACTACACTTATCAAAATGGTGCAAAAAAATGTACAAGGCTGAGTGAGTGAGAGAGACAGAGACAGAGGAAAAGATAAAAGTTCGCAGGTTTCCTTTTAGAGGGCTTTGCGCTACAATCGTTCTGATGGTGGTGCCATACCGTAACCAATCGTCCTTTTTTGTTACTTCACTTACTACTTCTTACTAGAGAGAGAATATCATTATGGCCAGATTAATGCTGGCTATCATTTCAAAATAGGAATGATGGCTTCTGTGGCAGGCTACTTGAGAGAGGACAGTGGTCCCCTCATCATAACATAATTATGCTGAACAGAAGAGTTCATGTCACCCTTTTTCACTTCTTTTTAAGCTGCAATTATGATGATGATTATTTTTTTTTGAGTGGGATGATACAGCTCCCAAAATTTTTTTTTTCGCGTGGGTGGCTCTTTCTGCCAAAATAAAAACACACACATGCGGCATCGTCAGAGAGCTACCAATAAGAAGATTGTTGGTTTTTTTGCACGGTTGGTTATATCTACTAAAATTGTCTGAAAAATAATAAAGCACTAATATAATCGCCAAAGTGAAGTCAAGTGCGTCAAGTGAGGTTGAATCACCTAAAATACTTTATATATATATATTCTGTTGAGCTTCACTTGAGTTGGTGGAGGTTTGGTGACTTCTTGAAAAAGGAGAAGTTAAATTGGGTCATAAAAATGATATTTAAAATTGTTTTTTTATACAAGAAGAAGGCAAAAGGCAAAGCACGCCAAAAATATGAGTGTGTGTGTTTTTTTTCTTGGGTTGAGTGTGTACTTTCAGCATAAAAGGAAAGGTGGACATACGTCTGGCCCTACATGAGTTCAATTTCGTGCACACACACATATTTTGTAGTAAATGGTGGCAATAATAAAGGCGATAAAGATGTCAATAAAATTTATTCAAAGTTAAATGACCGCCGCAGCTGTAAAGAAAAAAAATCGCTTTTAAATAAGGAAATTTTTGCTGGTGCGGCAGCGGGTCAACTGAAGATAAATTTGCATGTGAAGCTCAAATGGAAATCTAAATTCAACCTACTTGGGAATGCCATTATCTTATGTACTCTTGTCACCGAAATTACAAAATACTTCGACCTGGTGACTTTCAATTGCCACAAATTAACATCCTGTTTTCTTGTCTACAATCCATGCGATAAATATCCAAAAAAACAACAACTCAAAACTAAGTACTCAATTGAACATGTATCTCTCCAAAAAAGATAGGAGGATCGACAATATCAGCATCCTCAAAAAAATCTTTTCAAATATAATTAATGCCCACTCAGGTTTTCTTCTCGATAGTATGCTTCTGTTACACAAGTGGACACACTCCAGATCCCAAAAGCAGAGAAATTTCTTGGAGCCAGCAAGACGTTACTTATCATGTACATATTTTCTACATTTGATTTCTTTAAAACAAAAATGCTCCTCTCTTCAAGTATTTTCTGAAGAAACTGGTTGGTTGTGAGAGACACATCCGTGATTTCCAGTGGAAGCTTATCCGCATCTTTGCATCTTCTCAGGCGTTTCGAATTACTGAGACTCAAGAAAAAAAGTATTTCAGAAGAAGAAAAAAGAGGATCTCACAAGAAGTCGCATTCCTGACTCCCTCCCACGCGCGTGTCTCTTCACACATATGTGAAATGGTGAATATCAATCGAGTGTTCTTTTGTAGTTTTGGGTGCTGCATAGAAAAATACATGCACACATGGAAAAATCAAGGATGGAATGATGAACGAGAAGAGATTTCTCTAGAATTGAGAAGTGTTGCTTGTGTGCATATCTTTTTTTTTCGGCTTCAGCTTTGTGTGTGGTTATACCATTAGTCTCCTAATATTGTCTCATGATAAGCTCCCATGCACGGTTCAAATTTAGTAGTGGATGTATAAATATACAATTTGTACGTAGGCTTGGAATATGGTTCGTCGTTAAACAATAAATTTCTTGTCGTCTCCTCAGAAAAAAATGAGTAGGCTTTTTAGACTAAAAAAATATATACTTATGCACACACACTTGCTAGCATTTATATGTTGTGTCCAATTAGAAAAAAAAGTTTTCGATGAACTTTTCGCCGAAGAATAATATGGACACAAGAAGAGAATATTATTTTTGTGCAGGTGAGATGAACTCATCATCCCTAAATTTGACTTTGAACGAAAAATGTAAAAAAAAGAAAGCATAGCCTGTTTTTACTCTCTCGAAGAATTTTCTCAATTTAGTAGTTGTGTGCATAAATAAAAAAGAATGTGTTTACGAGGGTTGACCATATGGTTTTTTTCTTGTGGGTTTTGTGCTTCTCAAATATACATGTAAAAAATTCAGAATTAAAAATGGACACACTGATATTTTCGTTGATGGGTCCAGCCTAAAGGAAGGGAACAATTTCTTGCGGATTACGTCACGTCACTCACAATAACTGATTGGATTCGTCTCAATCGATTTTATATTTTTTTTCGTTTCATGGAATCATGCATTTGGTTCGATTGATGAATGCTTGTCATCATCGTTAATACTACTATCGTTGTTGGAGCGATCATCACATCTTTTTGAGTGACATGATCTTCTTGTTCTTGTGGGCATTTTGGTATTGATAAGCAGAAATGAAAATTGGATTTGGTAGTTTGTGAAGATTATTTGCGGGGGTGTTGTTTTTTATAAAAGCAAGGTGGATTTGGATAAGAATATATTTTGGATTGAGAACTGGATAATAATAATCGTCTTCATATTTTACGCACACGCATCATAAATATTTTCTTGTCCGTCTGTCGATAATCTCCTGATCGCAAAGTCATCTTTATAAGAGTCACCCACATTCTCTCAAGATCGAATCGCATTGGATCCAAAAATTAATATTTTTTATTATGTGACGACCAGAAAAAATGTAGGTTTGTGGTGGTGGTGGTGGTGGTGATGTAGGCAAGGCTAGGCAAGGTTGATCTTCACGCATAAAATTATGGACACAATGGGATTCTAAACAAGAAAATTAGATGCAGAGCCAGGTGTGCTCAGTGAGTTGGAATGTCTCCAGAAAAAAATCTTGTTCTGGTCTGGTTCTGGACTGCTCTTGTGTGGACACAGTGAGCCATAAATAATAATATTTGTAATAAATTACAATACGTTGTAGTACGTGGATTTATGTACACACTTGGACATTTTAAAAGCGTCTAAAAGGGATGGTAATATGACATCCTTAATTTGCTACTGTTGAGTTGATTACGATAAGCCATAAGGTGAGCAATTTGTATAGTGTAAATTTTTCATCATGTCCAAAATTATTAGAATGGAAATATGCAAATCCGTCTTGTAAAACTGGACACTTCTTTGAGTGTGGACGTCATCATGAGAATAAAATATTTGAGAGTCACAACAAAATGTCATCTTATTAGTATTATCTTGTACTTTTTAAGAGCATTTTCTACTCTTCTAGCCTGGCCCACGCACCAGAAAACAATGACACGTGTCATGATATAATTTATATTTCAAGAATGAAAAGGTAATTTGAATGAATTTCTACTTTATCACTTCCCTTCGCCTTTCTTCACACACTGAATTAGTCAGCAAGGTTAGCTCAAGCGAACCAAAAATTAAGGAATGAAGGTGAAACAAAAATAAGGAAAGATTTAACGTACCACACACGCCGACTCCGCCACCACCACCACCGCCTCCACCATACATTTTGTTGAACCAAAAGGTACACTTTGAATTTTTTTGGACACACTCACGTCCTTCATCATCACTACCATCAATAAGTATATATAATATAATCCCTTACGTAATTATTTTCAACAATAATGTTTTCAAAGGAAAATGAGACCTCACACCTATTTCCCGTTGTGTCTCATCTGTGATGTGATCACTCATGTTTTTTAGCTTGTCTCAAATAAAAAGAGAGGTATTTTGCATTTTAATGTCTCACTCACTCAAACAAAATGAATGAGAAGGCAAGGTCGACCAAAAAAAAGTCTGCTGTCAGAATTTTATTTTTTTTACTCTGACACAATCTTTCTGCTCTGCTCTTAAAAGTAAACAGGATGTGACAAAAAATAATAATGGAGCGGTAGTGATAATAAAAAAATAATAATGGATGCAGGAGGTACAAATCACTCTTTTAAAAATAGTAATCGTCACATTTTTTTGTTGGTGATTATCATAAAGGTGAATTTATGCACACACACACACACATGTGAGATCAGATGATGATGTATTACAGGTTGAAATGTAAATGTGGTAATGAAAAAAAGAACAAATAAAGTGTCACGTCGTGACAGCTTCGTTTTCTGTGAGGCTGCAAACTCAATGGAATTTTGTTAAGCAGATTATATTTAAAAAAAGGGAACATATTGAATACATTCTTGTTTTTTGTTAGCACAGTAATTGTGCAACAAGAACACAATGGAATTTCATTGGAGATAACATTAATTGAGAGAGAGAAAAAAAATAATGGACACAAGAGCAGGAGCGATACAAAATAGTAATTATAAATTACAAGCTCATTACAACTTTATTACAAATTGATTGAAGTGCAACAGAAGGCTTAAAGGTTGCCACTTTTTTTGTTGTCACATGATAATCAAAACCAGGATAGGATCTATGTAGGTTCTACTTTACTTTCACAAGAGAGATTTTTATTTTCTGTGTCAATCCTGAAATGAGTTGAGATGACGATGCAAAAAAAGAAACGAAATTATTGTTCACATGTTATTTTTTATGTGTGTTACAGTATCTCTAATTTGATTCTTGTTGACGTGATAATGGTTATGGCTTCAATTCTGTAAAACAAGCTTGCTTTTCATGCTTGTGTCCATATTTCAAGAATTTTCACAGCTCATCCTTACTCTCACGACTGCGCATTTTATGTTGAAGTAGGAACAGCTCGGCACGCACAATTTTTCAAAATGTGTACATAGCCATACACATGTGTGTGTGCGTCGAAAAAAAATTTACAGGAAGGAATATTGGTACACAAAAATGTTTTTTGTTGATAGCACAATGGTGCTTAATTGATTTAAGGAGGATTAAAACGTGTGAGCATGCTCATTTTTCTCTCTTCAGGTCAGTCATTAATATAAACTCGTTGTGGTAAACTTTGAAAAAAAAAACATTTTTTTCGTGATAAGTATTCAAAGAGCTACACACATACAAAAGAGCTTTTTTTATGCACACATCCTCTCGTACAAATATCCACTCATTTTTTTCAATTTAAAAGGTCACATGTTGGGTGTCTTCTGCTCTAAGCCAGTTTTGTTTCGTAATTATTTCATACCTACACGAAAAAAAATTCTCTCTTTGTGACCACATCAATGATGTTACTGTGGACTCCACAGGGAAAAAAATATAAAAATGTAGACACATGTTTTCCCCGAAGAAGTTGAGTGAAGTGAACTCAATTAAACAACCAAAATATATATAAAAACACACCTCCATTAAAATGTACTTGATGATGACGATATGACATGATAATGATGCCAGAAAGTTGTAGGTAGTTTTTTTTCTTATCGTGGGCCAATTTTCAGGAGGGAAAGAGTCTTAACTGTACAATTTTAAAAAATATATATTACTAAAGGAGACTACCAGCAGCGCAATTATGGCCCGTCCCAAGGATACAATTTTTTATATTTACTGTTTTTGTTCCCGCTGACTGGGATTGCTGTATGAAAAAAAATTACATGAGATCACCTCCACGAAATGATTATCGTTATCAGGAAAGAATTAAGGAGAAAAAAAGGTACCTGACATATGTGCACACAATACGGTAAATATATTTTTTGCACGCAAACATAAAAAGCATTTTGCGGAGCAGTAGTGTATGCCTTGCCTAATCAAAAGTTACAGCTCAAGAACTAGAATTGTGTTCCTATAATTTGTATTGCATCATAAGGTTGACTTTGGCTCATCCGGTGGCACAATTTAGGATAAACTTAGAAGCCGATAGCTTCTACGAGACGAGAAGCAGTGGTAATTATTGCATTTAGATAATAACCAAGAGTGATAGAAATGGTGATTGATAAGAATAACTCGAAAAGTAATTGTGACAAACGTTAATTGAGTCACGACTCGAAACAAATATGTGAAACCAATCCTCATTTATATTCATTCCATCATCATTTTTTCCACCTCAAAATTATTTGTAGTCAATTTTCTCTTGAGTGCATCATTTTGACTCTCAAGATTTGTATAAGCTTCCGCTCATGTTACCGCTTCTCCTTGTAATAATAATGACGGAATCATTTCTTTTTTTGGTGAGGCATTTTAGCTTGAATGATGATGAAAGCATTTTTTATGCCTAAAGACTTATTAATCATCCATCAAAGATGTTGCAATGTTACCACACGACGGAGTGGTGTAGTAGTATATGTTCTGTGTGCACATAGACTGTTTTTTTTTGTCGGCTAATGCGGATGCAGGCTGATGTGATGTGTCCGTATATATCAATGTCTCGTTCGAACGTCATCCTCTCTTCCTCCAAAAATATTGCTGTGTAAGCTGAGAGTAGATTTTAAAATGGAGAAATTTACTACCTCTGCTCATCAGAGAGAACCTGATATATCTGTGTACTTTTTTTATGTGTGCAATAATCGCGGTAGAGATTAAGTTATGCACAAACAAGACACCATTGTCGCGTACATTACTTTTTTTTAACAAGTTTGAATTCCCTTTTAGAGCAAAATGATAAGTTGTGTGTGCGTTCCTACGTACGTGCATTATTCCTCTCTCCAAAGTTTTGTCGTCACAGTAGAGAAAATAAAAATCGAAATACTAAATTGTGTTCAATAATTTGTGTGCACACACACATACACATAACATTGCTACAATAATGTTGGCAATAATATATTGTCGACTAAACATTCTGAAGCTGTATTTCACCTTTTTTTCACTGGATTTCACTCGCCAGATGATTTGCCTTTGCGTTGGTTGTTACGTGTGTGCATATTTCATCGATTCGAAAACAAATATTGTTTCCGTGTCTTCTTTTCATGTTGGAGTAGTAAAAATGTAATATCTCTCACATGAAATATCATGTTGATATGGATGTGCTCGTGCGTGGGAGGAGGGAACGCATGTTACATGATAAGCACCATACACAACATATATATTTATTTCTTGTTGAACATGCACAAAAATTGAATGCAACCTGCACACAATATTGTTTTTTATTCAGATACCCGTGCGGAGTCACAAAGTAGATTTTGTGTGCATTTATTGATTTTGGCCACCTTCCTTTGGAAGAAGTATAGTTGTTAAATGCATTTAGTATTCCATCATAGATTATTAAGTTTGATGGTTGGAATCTTGGCGAAGAATTAAATTCATAAATCTAATCAAAACTCGTTCGACACGTACGTAAGTACACGCGATTACGGCCGCACTTCTGGAATGACTCTCTAACCTAACACTTCTGTGCTCCTGATAAGATCTCCAGAAAAAAGGAGAAGAGTAATTAAGGTAGAAAATATGGGAAAAGTTGTTAATGGAAAAAAATGTAAGTATTTCAAGTGTTATTGCTCTCCTCACTCATCCACTCACTTTTCTGAGCTGTGATGAAGAAAACCCGTTATTATTACCCTTATCAACACGATCAAGATAGCCACATTGTGCTAACTGGTTTACTAGCTTTGTTTTCTGCTCAATAAGCTCGCTTTATCCTTGTTTCCAGCATTGCCTGTATTATGTTTGGCTCACTTCACATAAAATGTGTATGTGTCTTTATAGCTTTCTTTTTTTCCAATCCGGTAGCTTGGTATCATGAATGATGATGATGATGAGAGCCAAACAAAAGAAAAGACTTCTGCATTGCACATAATATGTTCATGTGTCCATAAATGCTGGAGAGAAAAGGTGGAAGAATATAAATCTTATCCTTTTTACCTTGTTTACATCCAGACAGAAAGTAATCAATGCGCCATTCACTCGCTTCAATGTCTTTTTTTCTGGCAGGAGGCTTGTTAGCTCCAGAAAATGTGCGCATAATAAATCTAAAGGTGAATACGTATTTAAAACGCAACTAGTTTTCGAAATGCTGCTGCAGCTACTGCTGCTACCAAGTTAGGTTCTCGCGTGCCTAAGTTAAATAACAGTCAGAGCATAAATGTGTATGTGTGTGTTCATGTGTTCGTCCCGGAAGTGTTTTATATAAGCCATCAATTTTTTTTCTCTTTGGGTTCACACGCACATTTATTCTCATGTTCAATGTGATGTCATCTCCAAAAAAAGAAAGCCTTTTCCTCCCTTTGTTTTCATTTCCGTTTTTCTCGAAAGAAAAACACACACATAAGACTATAATTTACATATTGGTTTCAAGAGTACAGTTAGCAAACTGAAGCACATTTATATATTTTGAAGAAAGAAAAAAATTCAATGTTTTGTGCACAATACTTTTATAAAAAAATATTCTTTCAAAATTATGTACACCCATGTGCTTTTGTTGTTGTTATTACTGGTGTGCACTGCATGTGTGCACATTTTTTTCAAGAAAAGGTTATGTCTTCTAAGAGGAGTAGCAAGTAATAAAAGAATAAGGGTTATAGCTTGTTCTTCTTGCAGGTATCTTTTTTTAAGTGGAAACAATATTATTTAAAAAGGTGGATAACTATATTCCTTGATAAAGTATTTTTTTGTGCTTTATCATGCCGTGCTGTTTATTCATTCATTGGAGTCATCATCATTATTTTCTCCTGTTTTCGAAACGGCATCCATTCTCCCCCATAAAAGTAAACTTGAACTTGGGCTGCGGTCCAAGAAAAAAAAAGACAAAAAAATTGTTGTGTGTGCATAAAAGAAGGATTATTTTTTTCAAGAAGAAAGAAAACACATATCGAGCTCCGTTTTTCATGTGTGCATAGTTGTCGGTTTAAACATTTTTTCAAAAAAGGTGTTTATAATATTTTTTACTATTTTGGATGCATCGAAAAGTATGTAATACAATGCTCACTGTATTGTGCGCGCACACATATGGAATTCTTTCTGATAACATTTTTTTGTGTTTTGCGTTTTTTTATCTGAAGTCGTTAAAGGTTTAAAATTATAACTTTTTTTATACACAAACAAATAAAACAGCATAAGTTAATGGGGTTTTTTGCAGATAAGGTAAAAAAAGTACTGTGCATAGCTGTTGGAGTCGTCAAATATATTTTTTATGTGCGTATAACAAGAGCAAAAAAAAGAATTAATCCTGAAAATAAAATTCCACGTAGGTTGGTGGTAGACTTATCATTTCATTCATTCATGTAAAGAACAGTTTTGGGAGAAAACTTTTTTTAAATGAGAAAGGATCTCTTTAACTAAAGCAACTTGTAGTTTGCGTTCAAGTAATTACTCAACAATATTTAAGGAGGGAACACCTACAGACAAAATTGAGGCGGATGCATCTTTCTTTCTCTTATCATTCTGACTGCACCATTTTTTATAACTTTTGTTTATGTTCTGAACTGAACACAAGAAAAAAAGATTTCAAACATTGACATGTGTTTGTGTCTGTTCGTATGTATAGCCCTTGCATGAGACGAGCAAGAATGAAATCTTAAACCTACGCACCAAAAATAGGAGTTTGAAACGAGCTAGTAATAATAAATGCACAAACAAAAAAAAAACAGTTTTTGGTTCTAGAATAAACGAAACTAATGTAGGTATAAACTTTGGTGGAGTCAGTGAGCCAATAGAAAGAATGAACTTTTTTTGTGTGCATAATTGAAAGATTTCAAAGGAAAGAATGTCAATCACAATAAGCGAACTTACATTATCTAGTTGAAAATTTATTTTGTTACCAGACTGAAAATATTAGGCGGCGTTGGATTACGTTAAGCTCGAATTAGTTAAACATAAAACCCTATTATTCTCCACCTTATGCACCTCCAAAAATATTATATCCCTAACCACAGAAACAGTAAGTGTGCGTAAAATAATATTTTGGGAGTTATGATTAATGTTTCACTTGAACCAGCTACTGTGCACCACATTATTCAATGATAACATGATAGTACAAAAGTTGCAGCATTATATGTTAT
>JAHZNF010001950.1:0-14964 GCA_027744215.1 Troglopedetes dispersus
TTCCAAAAACAAGTATCATGAATTGAAGAAACCTTGCTTTGCTGGGTTATTATTTTGCATGTTAACCAACACCTATAATTTTACAGTTTTCACCGAAAGAAAGTTTATGTGAAAAGGTTACATGATTTCACATTGAGAATGACACCTGCCGGGCTTCCTCCCAGAATATATGGATTTAAGTGAGATGTGAGGTGGTACTATTTATGTTTCACCTCACGTGTTGGTTTCCTCTCAAAACAATTTGATAAATTGTTTTTGAATGACTTTCATAATCATGTGGTCGTCAGCAACCCTGACTTGGAAGTTATAAACGTGATGTATTTAATTTAGTGAAATCAATTGAATGCATTTTCATAAATTTGGCCGACACCTTTCACCTAAATTCCCAATTTCCCATTTGTTACATTCCGACACGGTAGAAAAAGGCCATAAAATGACTTCCCGTTTTTCCAAGGAATGAAATAATTGAACACAGTTCGCGTTTTGCCATCATTCGAAAGTCTCTTCAACATAATGACGCTGTACTAACTTATCACGAGACATTTATTGATACATTCTCTTCCTCCCTCCCAAATATTACACTCCTGGGAATTTGAAGAGGTACTTTTTATAGTTTGTTTACTGGCAAACACGAAAAAATCTACGTGCCGATCCAAGTTCACGTACGAACTAAGGAAATCCCAATGATTCTAGATTTGAAATTGGGTTTTCTATATTTCTGTGAATTTCACTTGTCGGTTCTGTTTTGTATGCACATATTTCGTATAAAAACAACATCGTGGTAGGTAGGCCAACATCATTATTAAGTATAACAAGATGATTGCAATAACGCAGAACATCGGAATTTGTGGTATTTTCATGAATCAAGCGCGTTTTCATTTCGTGCGTTTGATATGACGTGACGGCGAGTAAAAATGCTGCTCCCCAATATTCTTGAAGGAAATTCTGAAGGATATTCATGAGATGGAGACATGTAATTTACATGTAAATAGTTGCTATTTATTAAGGTATCACACTGCGCCATTCCAGAAACATACAACTTTGTGAGACTTCCGCAGAGAGTGCTTCCAACTTGACTCCAATTGAACTTTCCCCAAATGTACACTCTCATACACCTCCGAACACCCACTATGCATGTTCACGCTTTTAAAAAAATAAGCCTTTACGCAGTGCAATTTATACCTGCTGATGTGTAGACTTTACGTATGCTGAGCTATGTATATATGCACTTATAACTTGAAGAAGATTTACGAGTAACAGTGGTATTTTATTTTCGTTTTTTTATAGCCCATAGGACCAATGGCGGCTCCAGTTCCGTATTGGCAAATGGAAGAAGTGTACGTTTGTGTACGGCTGGATTCCAAGCGGAGATATGTCATTCGCATTGTCATACCGGATGGATCTCTTTTATTACAGGTTTATAAGCGTTTTTTTAACTACATAATATACATACCTTATTTTCACAGCCTACATAGTTACTTTATTTCGTGCTGTAGTTTTCGCTCGTCTTTTTAACTGGTTCGAGGCGAAGTAGAGTTTTTTGGTGGAGAGGTACATAATATATCTTAGTGGGTACCTCTCGACCGACCGACTCACCTCCACTTACCAAACTGCGTATGGTTTGGCTTTTTATATTTCGACAACGAAGTGACCTGGCTATGATATATCATTTCAGTTTCACTCGGTTTCTCCGCTATCACATTTCTTCCGACGAAGCAGAGTTGCTGAAGTAGGAAAAGGAATTTTTTTAACACTCTTTCCGTTGTAACTATTATGCTATTATTTCCGCTGGTTCAACGTGAACATGAATGAAATCTTGCCCGAAGGAAATATGCACCTAAAATTCGCCTTTTCCCATTGCGAAGGGATACGTATTTCACTGATAATAATAATGTTTTATATAACCAACCAAGCTCATCTTTTATTTTAAGGGCTTTCCATTCCCCATTTTTTATTCTCCCATGTGTTTTATCGTCACTATGTATCATACGTCAGCTAACGATAGCACTAGGTAAACATATTACTTTTGTCCGGTAGTAGACCTGAGCCAGGATCATTCGGCCGTGGAGGTTTCGCTAGGTGTTACAATAAAAATCTTTGCCGCATTTCGTATTTCATATAAATAGTCATCTATCTATACCACCTGCTTGGATGGAGCTTTGGGGGACATGGAGAATTTTATAGGATCTTAAGTGTGGGTGCAAGAAATAATGCAACCTTGTTAGCGACTATTGAAGTTGTACATAGATTTAAGTTATCGATGTGTATGTCTGTATGTCTAACAATTTTTAAAAGTTAGGTGAGTTGATTCGACTTTCTTAATGATAAAGTTTGCAAGATTTTTTCTTCCAGGCAGACCACGTTCTGGAGATGTCATTTATTTTATGTAGTTTGGTTTACGTACCCATCGGCAGACAATTCTACTTACTTTCTCTTTAAAGTTTGCTCTGGAAAATGTGTAATTACATAAGGTGTATAGAATTTTTTTACCCGATTCTATCCTATACATTTATTATGTACCTATTCACATTTATAGAGAACTGTGCACTTATGTTTTCCGTATTTTCGGTATTACAAATAGTTTCTACAGCATAGCAAACCGTAATAATATTTTTTTATTTGTTGTAAACTATTTTTTGCCCCCCCCCTCTCCAACTGGAACCACTTGAAGGCAAAAGTTTAATGGGTTATCATTTACTCTAGGTTTACCCGTTCAAGCATGAGGATAGAACATTAAAGTTCAAGAGATATTCTTCAAGTCTGTGTGTTTTCTGCTTCTGCATCACTGCTACAACCACTACTTCAGAAAGTTTTGTACGTACATACCACCTCCACTACTACAATTTTCAGTGGAGCGCAAGAGAAAACTGACAGGGATTTTATAAGCTTTGTTAGCCACAAAACAGATCTGGTGTTTCCGGTGATGACTATCATGCTCCTGTTAAACTTCCTTCACTTTTTGTCTACAACAGTGGCATAGATTTTTCTGTTCTAAACGTACGCATATATCCCCCAAAATCCCAAGCACAGTTTCTTAATCTACGTTGTTACCAAATTGTATAGAAGGATTAGTCTGCAAATGATATATATTTAACGACGAAAAAAGCTTTCATGCAGGCTCATTCGTAATAGCAGGCCTTTCTCCCGAAAATACATTGTCTTTGACAAGCTGACTTGACTGCTGACTGACTGATAAAACAAGAGCGTGCAACATTTTCCAGAGTATTTCATCTTGTATGTAAGGATTATCGTAAAACACTAATGGTAACCCACTACACCGTGAAACTCTGGCTTATCGGTGTACTTTATCCCATTCCAATGCATATATGTAAGGACCACGATATCACAAAACAGCCCACGTAGCATTAAATGTCATGACACCAATAATGGATATTGCATTGCCGTAAATATGCTACAGATTTCCTCGTTCATTCCATTACTGTTATTGCATAATAACTTCGTATCAGTGGTTCACAGCGGCGACAAGCGACTTTTGGCTCAACTGCGGTATATCGTCCATCTTCCATATAACACCGAAACAAACCTCTCCTTTTTCTGCGAAATAGTCGAGAGGTTTCTGTCACAGCCAATGCCGTTGCACCATATATATGACATCCGATTAAAAAAGAAGATGAAAACAATGAAGAGAATCCAATCGAACCAAGGTTATGCTGTTCCTGTGAACTTTACTACAAATTTAATGCATAATCATACTGGAGAGTATAGGTAGCTTAAGCTTTCTATTATTAAGGTTTTTTTAAATGTTAGTAATATCCGAGTTGTAACTTTTGCTTCTTCTCAATGTAGTAAAATGCTCAAAACAAAATAATAGCCGGTTCCGGGGGAATTACTTCAAGCGAAGAAGCAATTCTCATTTATTTTTTCTTCCAAAACAAATAGTCAAGTATCATGTATCTTGACAGGAGTAATTACGAAAGGAGTTTCACATCAGTTCCCTAATGTGAATACTCCCAGGCACCTCGGCGCAGCTAGTGATGCTCTCAGGATGTGATATATCTGCAACTGACTGGAGCTATCTATTTATTTGGAAAAAATTGCATACATTTGGATATTACACATGTGCAAAGGTATTACGTGTGCAAGTAAATTCTCTTTTAATAATGATCCCTTTTTTCTTCGCTATCTGTCTTTCTCCCTTCCTTTGCTCTTCCCCCGTCTCTCTCTCTCTCTCTCTCTTTCTCTCTCCCTCTCCCAGAAGTGAGAAGTGTTGGACGTTGGCAGAGAGAGAGAGAAAGAGAGAAGTTTTAGTTTTTTGTGTGGTGGCTTTAGTCTTGTGTGATTAAGGCTCAAAGGATGTATTTTATTACACCCAAAGCATCTCATTGCTCTTGTCCTAAACTAGATCGGATTGCTCCTTGGGGCTTTCTCATTTGTCGTGCTATGTTAGTTGTTATGTGTAGTATCATATGGCATCCCGCCTTTTAATGTTTTGGCGTTGACGGTTGATTTTAATAGGAAGTTCATACGAGGAATAAATATATGACTTTGTTGTCGCCCTTACCTAATGCACGTTTTTGGCAGACATCACTACTAGTCTTCTCACTGTGAACACCTTCGTAATACGGATATCATATACCAGCACGAGTGTGGAAGGAACTGGAACGTACAAGTTCGTAAAGCATGGTAATGCCTGACATTTTATTTACATGGTGGCCCTGCCGAGTAAGAGACTTCGTTCTTCCAACAACAGCGCGATATCTCTATAAAACTATTTGTTCGCGATTCGTTTTGAGTGAGTTACAACGTCAATATCGGTGGTGGCGATGGTTCGGTTTTCACATGACAGTAAAGGAGAGTGAGACGACAATTGTCACTGGCTAGCTACCACGGGAGAGAATGGGAGACCCTGACTCTTAAAAAATGTTTGCAGTTGTGTTCAACGAGAGAGCAGTGTTGTGGGAATGGGGTTAAGAGAAAAACGGAGAAAGCATCTTTTTCTCTCGTCGCTCGCTTTCCCATTCTACTTTTCGTGTAATAAATAACTGGCCTGTAGCCATTGTCCAGGTCAAACCTTTATAATCGAGTGACGTCGCTTTTGTCTTCGTTTTCCTCACTCCAGTCTTCCCTTCCATTTGTGGGAATGGGGGATCTGGAGACGGCATAAAAAATAATATACCACAAGAAGGCTCCTTGAATGTATCAAATTAAATGGAAGGCATTTCATATGAACAGAATAACCATTACGTTTAACTTAAACTGCGGAGAATCGTGTCTGTGTTCACTATGAAGCAGGCGAGTTCCGCCGGCACAGGATTTTTTTTTTGCAATCTTTACTATTGTCACCATTAAGTTGTTTTCTGGATTGCATAGATTGGTGGGAAGGAAATGGAAGTCTTTTATTATTTTTCCTTAGTTATTCACTATGGAACGCATTAGGAGAACTTTGTGTTATTTTTTCATTTATGTTTTTGTTATACACTTCGCATCACAGTCGGCTCTGGCTGGTTTTCTGTTGTGGTTGGTGGCTGGTGGTATGGTTTTCAGCAAAACATGGCGCTTCCAAAGCACACATTTCAGAAAAGTTAGTCTTGTAACAGGAAATTTGTGTCGTTTCCAAGCAGAGTGTGCACATAGTATATACATAAATGTGTACATAGCTTATCATATGCTCCGTTTGGGTTTATATATGAACTACCATAGGTACCTCGGACACACACGAAATGCATTTTTCTTATTTTCTTACATGGAGCGCGGAGCCCAGAATATGTGTCTACTTTTATTTATACTGCCGCGGCAGTTATTTGCTTTTACGTATCATTTCCTTTATGTTTCTTAAAAGATTTTTTTCAGAGCTAGAGGGCTTACGTTCCATTTTCATAAAATGCATCAATGCGACTACAACAAATGTGTCGGTGGAAGGAAAACCTAGACAAACACGGAGAGTGGAGATATGTTCCAATAAGCAACATGTCCGCTACCGTAAATATTCAGTAAATGTGCGTAAAGGATCTTCTGAATCGGTTGAATGGGTCGTCGTGAAGAAGCCTAAATGTGCAGCCTCCCTTTCGCGAGGAGAAATAACTTATAAAAAATCATTCTGATTTGACTATTATTGCTACAGGAGTGCGAAAGCTGCACCCAGCACAAAAAAGATTCTGGAAATCTTACAAATCAGGGTTGCAAATTGCTTGCTGCGAGCATTCATTTCAGTCAAAAATAATCTGTTTGACTTTTTAAGCTACATTTCACATGTCGATCACCACAACGAATTGCATTGTTTATGATGGGGAATTGTAAATACATGTACTGGAAAATTATTGCTTTCTATACGTTGCGATCAAGCAAAACTTACATATCAGTCAAATCAAGAGCTATATAATGAAATGAACAACTTTTTTTTATGTTGAAGCAGAAAATCGATTGCTACAGCTTGTTGTTTGCTAATAATTTACTCTGTTTATAGGTTGAAATATGGGGTAAATTGATTCCAATCTCAAAATCTGAATTTTTATGTAAAATTCCTTCAAGGTAGTATTTCACAATTAGTTTTGCTAAATAAAAAGCAATCAAATTTGTTTTTTTTAAATTTATCAGAGATACATACTTGAACCCATCTTACTGTAGTGAGTGGATAATTTAAATGTTCTCTGAAAACAATTATTATATTTATGAGATGGCAAGCCTAAAGATGCATTGTGTGATAAGCACTACTTTATAATCTGCCACAATCACATGCGGAATAATTTTCCTTCTCGCGGCTGTGTCCACCGCAAGCGTTAGTTTCTCACGAGAAAATAAGAGCCTTAACTTTTTGCATGGCTTGAAGCAAAAAGAATTCCCTCCGAAAAAATGCCGTCCTTTTCCACGTCCCAGCCATGTTTTTAATTACCATCAAAATTGTTCTCGTTTATTGTCGAGCAGAGTGGGAAAAGGAGAAAAAAGACACCGAAAATCTAGAAAGGATAATGATGATATTAATTAAAACAATGGAAAGGAAACTTTATTTGACACACCAGTAGAGCTATCCGAGTGCGCGGAAGCGCTATCTTCATTTCTGTTACCGCTGTAGAGAAGAAACAACAGGATACCATTCTTCAGCATGATGAATGACAAGTATGTACACTTTCTCCTAAGTGTTTTAAAGCGTCGCCTTTTCCCCGTGCATTTTTATAGTGCCATTACAGCAGCAAAAAATTCCTTTTTTTTCTCATGGCAATGTCTTACTCACTCGTTTCATTCGTAAAACTTGTTTGGAAATGGAATGTGTGAATGCATGTAGTGGAATGAAACTGGATACAGAATAATATATCTGCTTGGTCCACTCCGCATTGAAGTGGAGTGGAGTTACTGCAACAAAGCTTTTATTAATATAAAAAGGAGCCTTCTGTGAGTAAAACTTTTGAGAATTTCCCCCTGTAGTTTCCAATGTAGTTTTTTATGGAGGCACTTATTTTGTTTCACGAGACAGGAGAAAGAAGGAAAGCACGCTAGAAAATCCATTTATTCTACAATATTGTATTTTAAGGAGTATTAAAATGTTTTCACAGAAAAGACAAAGAGTCTTCGTGGTGGGTGGTGAGTCTTATTATTTTTCCTCTATGAATACTCCATGGAAAATTACGGAGCATGCATTTTTCTTCCTTTTTAAAAAAGAGGTGAACATTAGCATAAAATGTGTTACCATACAGGAAAAGTTTGTGGAATCAGTTAGCATTATGTAAAGAGACAAGTTCCTGCACGAAAAGATTTGGGACGTTTGGGTCATGTACTTAATGCCGAGGAGTGGAATCGCTGCATAATAAAACAAAAACATGTTTCTTGTGTGTACAGATTCCTTGTTAGATGCGAAGTGGGACGGCATTTTCTACCAAAGATAGAAAAGAAACTTGCTCAAACTTAAAATTTTCAGGAAACGAAAGTGAGCAATGGTGAAAGCATTTGTGCTTGGCATGCAAACACCATAAGCAATTCCCCCTTTTAAAAATAATTAGTAATTAGTATAAGAATACTCGACAGGGTGGTTACTAGTTACATACCGACAAATAGAGAAGCAAAGAGCATGTGCCTGCTTAATTTTTGTTTTAATTTAGCAACTACATTTCCCTTTTGAGTTTTGTAATTCTCTTTCTAACTTGCAACAAAATCCTTGGACTGCCTGTCATGAAGTTCCACTAGTATTAGTCACTCTTTTGCGAGCTCATGCAAAGATTTTCAGAATCTCAGTGTTTACAAACTCAATTGAATGGTGGTGGCACAAAACATAGATGGAAGTATTCTGGAAAACAAACCTGAAAAACTGAAAGTCACAGTAGCCTTTAGAAAAAATTTAGCCATAATGAACTTCTGCTGGTAATGTTGGCATAAACTTTCTGCAAAACCTGGTGCATTGGTAGCATTAGTTTTCACTACCCGTTGGTCTATTATTCTTATTTGTTCTTGTTCCATTCACGCATTAATAATTGAATTAAGAAGTAATAGTTGTGAGAGAACTCCAGTTCAATTTACGTTTGCATACTAATATATGTTCGGTTCAACCGTAAATGATGAACTTGCCCGTGCTTTATCTTTTTGTACCATATGTGTATACTCATATGTATGCGTATTAATAACTTACACAAAGGAAAAACAGAATCTCCTTTCACTTCCACCCTTGCAGTTACTTACTATACCATTTTTTCCGCAAAGTTTTTCTTGTAGGTAATAAATTTTTCCTTTTTTTCCATAATCGTACAGCATTCAAAAAGGAGCTGGTACCATGTACATATACGTTCTGCTTTAAGGAAATTAGCTTGGGACTTTAATTAATCCGTAATAAAGCTTCTACCATAACTTACAGTTTCCATTTTTTGTCGAGACTGTGTTACAAGGTAATACAGTTTCTTGTAACTTAATAAGTGAATGAGAAAAGTCCGCAACTTGTGAAGACTGAAAACATCATGCAGGAAGGTTGGTTAGTGAAAGTGAGCACACAATACTATGTGGTCGTCTCATATAAATGGTTACATATACCTTCCACTACCTTCTCGTTTCTCATTTTGTTTTATTTGGTTATTTTCCTAGTATGTAGATAAGTAAGTTAAAAAAGAGTCGGAAAATTACTATTACGGTAGTTGCTAGAGCTTCCTACAGTTCAGCTAATAGAACGAAGTCATGTAAAAAAAGCGAGTCTTTTGTATGTATTTTTATAAGTACAGACTCCAGACTCACTGTACGGTACACAATGTGGATAATAATCCTTTACTTCCTTCCCGAGGAACTACAGCACGACACTTCACTCTTTACATAGAAAAGGCTACTGTCTTTTCCTTCCTTTCTATTTCGACGCACTTGTCCTTGGTACTTTCCCTAGCTAAGCGCGCTCACTCCTAGAGCTTCTCTTTCTGTACTATAATAAGAAACCGAGGAAAGAAAGGAAATAGATAATTTGATTTGCATAATTTCATCATCTTTCTGAGCGTGAAAAGAAGGGAGAAAAAAATGAAAGGGAAAAAGTGTAATATGCAGTATATAAGTCGTTGTTAAAAGGAGCAACTGGAGAGACCGACCAAAAACGAAAGTGTTTCTTCTGTTGTGGGGAGCATAGTAATATATTCATTATTATTACTCTGATGGTTGCTTGTTACTGTCTTGTAAAGGATGACTCATAACTATAAAATCCAGGGCAGCTAAAATAGGTATAAGCGTTATTTTTTGTCATGTGCTATTGTAGGAATGCTGACTTTGTCCCCTAACTTCAGATAAGAAAAGAGACTACAAGTTTGTTGTGATTCCCCCTTCCCTAATTCTAGGGAACCAACTCCAAGTGGCTTTGAACAGGCAAGGATGGCTGAAGCTTTGAAAAAATAAAATGTGGGCACGCACATGAGCCAGAATGATTGACTCTGCATTTTTAGTGTCTTACGTTGATTTACGGAGTATACATAATAGGGTGTTGTAATAGGGTGCCGTTACTGTTGTCTATATACATTTATGTACGTCATGTAGGCGTAATGTTAATTAAGACATCCTTTTATCTAATTTTTAGCTGTGTACGTCTTATCCTGTCTATCGTAATGAATTGTCTAAATTTTGGTGTGCAATATAAAAGTTTATTCTTTAGTATTGTTAGTTCGAAAATAATTTTTATAAAATTGTATTTAAACTTTTCCTCAACCAATAAATTTGCACCCATAAACTTGAATTAGACGGATGACGGATATCACCATCCTGATCAGAGATTTCAAATTGTATAGTACATGTTTCATGCTTTCACTGGGGGAACACGCAACTAACTTACCTAGTGAGAGAAGCCGTTTCTTTCCTTGTTTGTTCTACTGGTCGGTGTTGCCATACACTTAAGAGACCTCACTGGCACACGAGTTCTATCAGTGTTGAGAGTAATATGCAGTTTTGGTACTGAAAGGGTTTCCGGTACTCACGGGCAAATCGTTGCTTCGTCTGGAGCTACCGTAAAAATTGTATGATTATGCAAGTTACAGAGAATGACATTTGTGGCCGGGTTTTCAAAAAATTGTAGCAGTCAAGGTTTTCTTTAACTCCCATTGTCCTAATAAAGTTTTACGAACCATGAAATTCTTTTGGCGTACCCTTTATTCCTCCTTCGAAGACGTTCTGACTTTTCTTCAATGTCACAAAGAGGAAGGAAGGGAAAATGAAAATTTTAAACAGGGGAGAACAGTGTAATAATAATAAGGTTTGGATTTTGTTCTCGTTTTTCTGAACGTGTTACGTAACAACGGTTTTTGTTGAAACAAACACAGACCAAAATTATTTATCGTAGATATGTACTAGGCCGATGCTAAAATAGCTATATAGTTTCTTCAATTTATCTGAGGCTACCTTTCATAAACGTTGATAGCGAAAACAAAATCGTGAAGGGGAGAGGTCCGAGAGATTTGGTCACAATTTCCTAGCGTCAGTAGAATGTAATTCTCCACACGCTGCACATCCCTCACATTGCTGTTTATATTGTTTGTGTTTTTGGTTACCTTCTTACAGCTACAGTATCAACTGTTAGAATTGTCGCAACTCTTTCCATTTTCAAAACCAAAACAAAAATAACAATATGTATTTCTCATACCGATTTTCATTTATTCAGCACCGAAACTCCAACTGTAATATAACATGATTGCATGCTGTTGGAAAGCAAACTACATATATCACGAGTAATGTTTTGAATCCAATGAGACCACAACAAGCGTAACGACTTTTCCAAAACGAAAGCGGTGTTTCCGCCAAGGGCGCCTTTCATGATTTTTGACAAAATTGTTCTGAGAAAAGTTCATGTTCTCGTTTTGGCTTCGAAATATTGTGTTGTTGGAGCTTTTCCTTATGCAAACATGTTTCTTATTTGATTTGTGGTTAGTTTGCTGGAATGACAGGAAAGAAGATGGAAGAAGTGAGTCGTCTCATGCTGCTATCTTTTTCATCTCCCATTTGGCTTTTGAACCCCTATTGCGCATTCACATCAAAACTCCAAACTTTTCAGACAATAAATATTTAATCGCAATATATAAGCTGGTTGAAGGAAGTATGTTCTGGGTTTGCTGGATCATCATAACTTGTTCAAATAAAAATGTTGAAACCCAATGAAGTTTCATAAACTTTTTCATTTATTGCGGTACACATATACATATTAGTTGTTATTAAGTGAAAGTGCGAAATCATCAAGCTTTTAGTGAAGTGCAACACCCACAAAAGCAAATACAAGATAGAAAGTGGTTTTTTAGACATTTATTAAAAATGTGAAATGTAACGTGAGTCAACAACAAATTCTTTGGACTTTGCTCTCTAACTTCGCTTACCCTGTTTTCACTTAACTTTTCTTGCCATCCAGTAGCACAGTCATGTATCCATTTATACGTTTCTTTTCACTAGCTGGGTAAACAGAAAATGAATGGATGGAAGCAAAGTAAACATATAAAGATTACTCAGAAATCATCCAAAAATATGTGTGCAATGTTATTTCACGGGTACATTCATATTCATAAACGCGTATGCTAAATCAGTTTGTATATGAATAAACCCAGCCTGAAAACTGGTGAATGCCATATTATACCATATAAGCATATCATCGAACGTGGGCATACGCATGCAAGTTCAAATACATATCATGTTTGGAAATTACTTTTCTCGTGAAGGAGTCAGAATCTCTTTTTTAAAGCGTACTATTTCTTTAATTTTTTCAGAAACGTAATCACATGCTGTATCCTACGGTGAACACCAAAATTCCTTGTTATTATTATTGAGAAAGTTTGCAGGGCAGACACACATCTAAACTGAAACCTGTATCATCACGTACCATCGTAAGTTTATGCTAAGTAACCGCGATGTGTAAAGTGGGTTCGCATTATATTTACCCTACAAGAGAATCATTTGTTCGGGCTTGGAAGAAAAAATAGGAAGCTTTGAAAGAAACTTGCAGGAAAGTTCCCTACTTGTGTGCTTGAAATCCGCGTACGATGATGGCACTGGTCTACACTCTTGATGAAATTCATAAACGAAAGGAAGACATAAGGTTAGAAGGATATTACTTCGTTTGCATAGTTAACAGCATTTT
Source organism: Troglopedetes dispersus (assembly GCA_027744215.1). Classification (NCBI taxonomy): domain Eukaryota; kingdom Metazoa; phylum Arthropoda; class Collembola; order Entomobryomorpha; family Paronellidae; genus Troglopedetes; species Troglopedetes dispersus. The sequence continues at coordinate 12,521 of JAHZNF010001950.1, forward strand.
GTTCATACATTTTAGGCAAGAGAATGCATTCTTCCAATATTTGCCAGGATAGAAACTAAACATATAACACGTCAATTGAAAGCACTTTCAAAATATGCTATAACTTATTCATAGTAGGTAACCCGGTAACCGTATTTATAATTTTAGAAAAATGTAGAGGCAACGAACATTTTATAACACTAGTAAACATGGAATCTAGTGAATGAATACTACTGCGCATGGAATCTAGTGAATAAACACTACTGCGCATGGAATCTAGTGAATGAACACTACTGCGCATGGAATCTAGTGAATGAACACTACTGCGCATGGAATCTAGTGAGTAAATACTACTGCGCATGGAATCTAGTGAATGAACACTACTGCGCATAAAATCTGAATAACGGCCAAAACGCGAGACCAATCATCTCAGAAAATCTAATGAAGCTAATGTTGTGGCATTTTTGTCATGTATAGCAAATTTCAATGCATTTTGACATCATGGTATATTTACCGTTATAGCGACGAAACCGTTAAGAGTATTTGCTCCAGAAACACGCGCCGTTAGTGCATAATTGCATAAGGATATTGGGTGACAAATTGACAAATTTCGTTACAATTTGCGTTCGGCAGTTATGGCACCACCGGTAGGACGGAGGAACGACTACCAGGCGGAAAGCAAAGCCTACTCATCGTAGCCCTAATACAAATGCTTCGAATATATGTATCATGTATGAAGTTGCGAAAACATATCCTTTTTCAGGATGATTATGAGGTCACATTAATATTTGCCATTCCACGAACTTGAATTACTGTTGAAAATGGGTTATATGTTCGTTGCGTATGCTTACAATGACTTTCACGTTGTGTTTAATACATATTTGAGTAGAATATCTCTTTTCGACATCATATTCTGCAAGGTCATGTTCTCCGATCTACTTTCACGAGTTGAACTGAACTGGAGAGAAACTTCCAACTCCTTCGTAATTATCGGTCTAGTAGTCTATAAAAAATGTAAATGCGACTGATGGAAGGAAATGAGATGATTACTTTTGTCATGAAATTAGAGTTTTGCTCACATACAAAAATACCAAACTTTAGTATGCATACCGGCAAAAATTCCAGGCAACCTTTTGGAGTGGAGAAGTGTATTTATGAAGTGAATATTTGAAACAGGAGAGAAGCTGGCTTCACATTGCAAAGAAGGATATGCGTCTACTGCTCGCTCAATTGTGAAAATATAATGAATGGGAACCTCCGTTCATACTTGTTGCAACGACCTCCAATCAGGCACGCCACAACAGATAAATGTCTGCTGGGTGGAAGAAATGAAAGCTAATATAGATCACTTTAGAGAAAGCAGATATGATGAAAGCTCTCGTTTCACAGGTTTGGCTTTACGGATTTCTTCATGAAACTAATTTGCTACAAGAAATTCTCTCTTCTAAGCTTCCTACCTGTTTTGATCATGTCAGTGGGTTATATGATATAGGTTACTATTCATCTGTTGTTTGTTACCTGATATATTTGTGAAATATTGGTAGGCGTATTTACAGCACGTAAAGAATGAGTGTCTTCTTCATGTTATATGTTTCCAAACCGGTGGTTTTCGTTTATCAACTTGCAGAAATGACTGAGCGCGAATATATATTGTATATTGTATTGCGGTGAGTGGAATCCACGTAAGAAAGTTCAATTGGATATGCATCGTACGTGCCTTATCCTGTATTGGTTTTTTATGATAAACGTTTTATAACGACGCTATTTTACAAATATAATTGCAACATCTATTTTGGAGGCTCATGACATAGATTTTCTTGGTCGGCAACATTCCTCCTTCCTGTCCTGATTCACGTGCTTTAAGATGAATGAAGCGATTACTGGAATATGTAATCAACAACCTATTTATAAGAGTGTATTAGCTGTTTTCTCATGAATACATTTACACTAGAGCTGAGTTCGGGCCTGATTTCCGGTACCCGAGACCGAGCCCGAAAACTTTCAATTAATTTACCCGAACCCGACCCGAAACTATTTCAAGGCACCCGAACCCGAACCCGAGCCCGAACCCGAAATTTTTTATATTGTAAGCCCGAACCGAGACCGAACCCGAAAAAGGCTTACCCGAAACCGAGACCGAACCCGAAAATGTTTACCCGAACCCGAGACCGAACACTAAACCGGTTGTCCGTGTCCAGTGGAGCCCGAATACGAATTAAAAATTTTCAATTACGATCGCATTACACAAGAATTAAGCCATAAATGTGAAAAATTAAACTGCATGTCGCATCCTATTTCCAAAATCATGAAAATATAATAGTTATACTCAAGTTCGGGTATGGCACTCAGTACCCGAACCCGACCCGAATTTTTTTAACAAGGCCCGAGCCCGAGACCGTAACCGAAACTTTGAAAAAGATTTACCCGGGCCCGAAACCGACTTGAAAAGGGCTACCCGAACCCGA
>JAHZNF010001951.1:0-11909 GCA_027744215.1 Troglopedetes dispersus
GAGCACTTGCACAGATTTTCCAGAGGAAGAAAATATAATAATCCTACGGTCTTCGAGACTAATACACACTTTTTCCGTTGTATTATTATTATTACTATAAAAAGGAAGTTACATAATGCACACGCAATTTTTAAAAAAAGGAAAAAAAATCCTGTTGTTGAAACAGAATAAAAAAGGCAGGAAGTGAATAAACATATATCACTATCACATATTATATTTTAAGCTAGTGAGCATTATACTACATTTTGTAACCACCTTTTAGGTTCAGTACAGCAGAGTATGAAGGAACGAAGCAGCAAGTCTTCCTGGATGTCGTTCTTGATGACAAATGATCCATCATCAGAGTATTTAGGTGCTTGTGTGTGCGACAACAAGTCTGCTAATGAATTTATTTTCCCAGTACTTCGTTGACTTTTCCTCTCTCGCTCGTGTTGGTTTTGTGTCTGACAGGACAGTTATTACATAATATACATAATATTGTAAATTGTGGCACTTAATTAATTGCTCCGGCGGAACTCGAATGAAACTTTCTTTGTTACACAAGATTTGGGGCTGGAACCAGTCACTTTACAACTTGTGTGCTCATACTTGTATCTCATATTCAAAGGAGAGCGAGTGTGAAGGTGAAAATAACAATTATTCCAAATGTGCCTTCTGTTAACTAATAAAAATTTGTAAAATATTCACAGGTACTTTCGGAATCCACTTTATGTACACGTAGGATTATGCTGCGCCGGTATTGTATCAATAAATAGTAATGGAGTTCAATAAGGCTCGCAAATGGTCCAACGGAACATTATACGCGCTTACTTTTTTAAAAGAAGGAACGACGGAGACTGAGCCATGCTCTTGCCTTACCCTTCTAACTTGTATATTTTTTACTCGCTATCTCTTTTAGATACTCTTTTAGATAATACTGGTGTACAATCTTGGTCTTATTGTCTTCTGTACAGAAACTGCTCCATTCAAACTCTCTCTCTTTCTCTGTGCCTTCCGACTTCAAATATTGTAAAGATATATAAGAATGGTCAAACAAGGACGTTTATGAATATTTTGGTACTCTCCGTTTTCAATGGAACTTGGCAAGCGAGAATTGTAAAAACCAATAAAGAGCTAACTTGACAAAACAAGAAAAATCTGTATAAAGGTAATTTCACGCATAAGAAGGAAGAATGACCGTATTGTATACTTTTTATGGCCCAGTTTTTTTCAACATTTACACTCCTCAATACACACGCTGAGAGAGAATACTGGAAGACCATTGTATTATAATAATAATATTACAACGGAATCAAGAACAAGTTGGTCGTACATACATTGCTTTTATTATTACGAGAGAGTCGCACTCACACAAGATATTTACGCTGTTTTTAGGAGGTGCTTCATCCCAAAAATAAAATGGATTCTTACAAGCTTCTCTCGTCCTCCTTTGAAAATCCTGGTCCTCAGCAGCTCACATTCTATGTTTCCATTTGCGCATTCTGGGAAATATTATTGTGTAGTAGTAAAAGGGGAATGGCAATAATAAGAATATCATGGGACAACAGAAATTGCATAAAAAATAGTGAATGACTAGAACATGGCGATAAGGAGGAAAATGCGATGGAGAAGATAAAAACTGCCAAGTAAAGCTCTCACGTACATAATAATACAGTACTCTGCTGGAATCATATTAAAGTCCTGATATTTACGGAGTTGTCAAATGTCTGCAATATTCACTGTGTTTTTCGAACTAGTGTGTGTGTGTACTTCCAGATTGTGCCAGGACTAGGACAGAGGAGGACATACAGAAGCACCCGATCGTAAGCCGAAAATGTATGAACACTTTTTTCTCCAACATTTGCACAAATTTGACTGAACTATTCCAAACTGAGACCACTAAGCATTCTATCTAAAAAATCAGAACAAATGTAGATTTGAGGCACAGTTCTCCAGTTGACGTTCATCTGTCTAAATGTTAAGCAGTTGAGCAGAATATATTTGTTAAAAGTTGGAATACTGGGTCAATTTACAAATACAAACTGTCACTATGTACATAGCACGAGTAGGTGCGGTATCACCCAGAATGCGCAAATGGAAACATAGAATGTGAGCAGAATATATTTGTTAAAAGTTGGAATACTGGGTCAATTTACAAATACAAACTGTCACTATGTACATAGCACGAGTAGGTGCGGTATCACATGCACAAGATTCATACCACTTTTTCGAACACTATTATATTTGCTCTGACAAAACTGGAGAAACGAACAAACTAAGATTCTCTTTGTGAAATACACAATAATAATAGTAACTTTAATAACGTCAGATAAAAAGTACGGGTGAAATAGCAGTGGTAAGTAGTTGTCCAAAAATTACTAAACTATGTATGAACTGGTGCCACATGCATTTTCAAGAAAAATATCCCTGTGCTATGTGTGTGTTTGTGAGTGAGTAGGTAATGTGTGCACATATTACAACGTCCTTTCCTTCGTACATCATCTCTATACACTATTATGATCACCACCATGTGGGAACAACGACGAAATATGTAGATCTTGAGGCAATAAACTCAAGTGAAGCGTGTATCTATATGTCTATATGGTTGAACAACGCGTCCCACCACCACCATCGTATCGAGCCGGTGAATAGAACAACAGCGTGATGTTACATTTTATATGTGTGTATATTATCACACTTACTCAGTTGCGCCTATATAAATAAATAAAAAGATCTATCTATAAGCTTTTTTCATGGCAGCATCTTTCACATCCTTCTTTTACGTCTGCTACGTTGTGGAAAAAAATTGAGGAACATGCAGTACGTGTCCATGTGCATACAATGATAACAATAACGATATTTAGAACAAAGTTAATATTTTATGGTCCATGGAATATATAAACATGTAGAGGAGAAGTGGACTATATACATGGAAAAAAACACAAATACCCAGAGATATGACCGTGTTAAAGATCTCCTTTTCTTTCTCTCTTAGAGTACATATTTATTATGTATAAAAATGGGAAAAAATATTATACACACAACAAAATAACCCTGTTTGTAATAATAACGAATAATAACCTTCCATCCTATTATAAGGAATACCGTGTTGCTCAAAAAAATGGAAGAGAGAGCCTAGCCATTTTTGGTGAGTAGCTCGTGCTTTTATTTACAATATAAAAGATAAAGAGAAGGAGTCTCAAAGCATAAGCAAGCGTGGAAGAACCTTTTAACCAAAAAAGAGAAAAGCATCTCTCTCTTTCGGAAAAGAGAGCAAAAGTATGAGATACACAATGCCAAGAGAATCACACAGAACGACAGAGGAAGAAGAACCATCCGAACGACCAAGCTACCACGACTCTGCAACTGCTCTTGCCTCTCCACACAAGGTTGCATCATCGCATATATAGCGAAAGCAGAAAGAGAGAGAGACCCCCAAATTTTGAAGCAAATGGCCAACTATAAATCCTAGCAATAAATTTTATTACCCCCTCGTCGGGCTTACTGCCATAAATAACGCACCTAAAAGTCAAACGCCGCGAATATAACCTTTAACCATGCTACTAGGAGTAGTATAATATGAACGGAACAAAAAAGACGAAGAAGGGAAGAGTAAAAAAGACGAAGGAATAATAATACGATCACTGACTACAACATTCTGTGCTCTGCCTTTTTTCTTCCTTGTGTGCATGTATAAATTGGAGAAGATTCACTGATATAATGTATAGAAAAAAAAATTCCTGCATTTTTTGGGTACTACTTATTCCTACCACACACTTAACTACACACACTCCTGCTCTATAAATGATAATAATACACACGAATGTATCAAAAATAAGGAAAATATGTAGCAGTGGAAAACTACTTGGAAGCAAAAGGAAAAAAGGAACGTTAACAACATGAAGTAAAAAAAGATCCGAAAAGCTTTATAATTCTTTTAGAAAAGGGAAGAAAAAAAGGAGCTGCAATTTTATATTTTCTGGAAGGAAGAGAAACAGACGAGCAAGACGGGGAAAAGGAAGCAGATTCTCTTCTTATTTTATAGGAAGACTTTTTCATACAAAGTTGTGTTCAGCTCAAGTTCTCTCCAGTAACAAGAGCAGCTGATGTTGAAGAGAGAAATAATATTTTGTACAGTTCCTTACTTTTTCTGGGATGAATGAATGGATAGCGGGATGGTGACTACTATTTTTTTCTTATCTAGACTTGTTTCTTCATTGAATGAGGCAGGCGAAAAATAAGGGGAAAGGAAGCAACAGCACCAGATCCAAGCACACGAGGATCGTGTACCCTGTATGTCCAATATAATAGTTCTGAAAGTAAGATGGAAAAACACAAACCCAAACTAAATTCATTTTCAAGAAAACCCCCAAAAAGTTTTTTTTTCAAATCTGAAGCTAAAAGTTGTCAAATAAAAATCGTCAAGGACAGAACGGGTGTAGTTTACAAAACTACAATCAATTGATTGACTGTAAGCAAAATATTGAAAATATTGTGTGTGGTAGCTTCCGAGGTGTAGGATAAATTATCTACAATGAATCTTCAATTTTAACCTGAATCATATCATTCACGGTATCATTAATTGAAGAACAATGATACCTTTAGTTCAACAAAATCTGTAAAAAAAATCTATTAACCAGTCGACCATTTAATTGTTTCGTGCAATGAATTAGTAGATTCACTTTCATTGAAATAACGTCGTCAAGTCTCTGTGGCGCTACCACTTTTGAGAGAGTGTAATTTGCTTTTGAATTTCTTGGAATTTGGGTAATTTGCTGTACCGAAAAGAAACTTCCCTTATTTTTTATCACATTTCTTTGTAGAAATTAGGAAGCAGGAAAAAATTAGGAGGAAACGGAGAATTTTACTGAAGAGATGGAAGATGAGATTTCACTGAAAGATATAAGTTATCAGGAGATGCAGCTTATTCCACCACCAAAATATTAATCCCTTCCGTGCTTCCCTTCCCACCACGCTCTCATATATGCAAGCAGCTTCATTTCCGCGAAAATGAAAGACTTTATTCGTTCACTGGAGTAGTAGTAACTTTTGAGATTGGATTCGAATATAAAGGGAACAAAAGACTGTGTGTGGCAGCAGGGTACTCTCATTATGCATAAAACTGAGCTGAACAAAGCTTGGAGAGAGCGCCAGAGAGAAATAAGGAAGAGCATGAGAAAAGGAGGACCAGGGGAAGTTGAAAAGTTAATGCCTTCTGAAACATTGCCCTTTTCCTTGCGCTCAACTGCTCAACTCATTTCAAAGAGTGAAAAAACATAAAAAAAAGTATCTATAAATATACATAGATGCATAAGCACGAGTCTTACATTGAATATTACATCATTGTAACATCTATCTTGCTAGTTTCTCTTTTTTTGACCCCCACAAGGAAAAAGTTTATAGTGTCTGTCTACCTCCACTTCCTTTTAATACAGCGATCATAATAGCACAAGAAACAATATGAGAGGAGGGGATTAAAGTGAGTGAACGATCCTCTGCATCCAGTTTTTACTCAGACGAGAGAAACCAGTGGGAAGAAACGGGTTTTCCTGTGAAGTCGTGCACTCACAAGAGTTCTTACAAAATCAGAGAAAGCGCTAGAAAGCAACTGGAAACATCTATGTAGGATAAAAGAGTAAAAGTAAAAGCAATGAAATATCCTTCAGGACGATAGGCAAATACCACGTTAGATTTTATGAGATCCAAAAATAATAACTTAATAATAAGATACACAGCAATGGTATAACAGCTCCATATGCTAATCTACTTACAAGCCAAAAAGTCTAGAGTGTGGTAGTTTTCTTTGAGCCTTCGGGCATTTTATTCACTGCAATCATTTTAGCTTTGCCAGGAAATATTTGCCAGTGACTTCTCCCAGAATATTACACAAATAATGATAAGATGCAAAAAATTCAGAATTATCACAAGGGTGGGTGCATTTATTAACTCCAGCAGATGGAAATTTATTTGTGAAAAAAGCTTATAAAAACTTCTGAAACGTAGTAGAGTCCACAGTAAAATATGCACAATAATAATAATTGGATGTAGGATATGTGATATGTTAAGGTGCTTGTACCCTGCAAAGTTTTACTAGACACCAAAAAACGTTGTAAAACTGAGTCGTTATCTGTTCAATTCGGTGATCCTATTCCACAAAAAATACACAAAGTAGAGAAAAATTATGGATAGTGCATATCAGTGGAATTGGAAATCAGCTCCCATATAAATGTCGAATTTTACGGAAGACTTGAAATGAAAACAAGATTTTACTGCATCTCTGTGCAGTGCCATGTTATTGCTGCTCCAAGGAAAAGTAAAATTTGTATAGCATATTCCATGTTCCCGAAGTAATAATACAGCAATGCTTGAGGCAGACAACCATCAGTATTCCCAAGAGAGCTTGTGTGTGCATAATACGTTCCATCATCCACCACTGCTAATTAAATACATTTTGGGGAATTTCCAGAAAATTCTGGAAAGTAAATAGAAGATACAGCTAAAATGTCAGTATTATCTGTACCGTATTATATTCGAGCCAGAATAGATTATTCCAACCCTGGTCTCATTTCGGCGAGCACTTGCAGGCAATCTTGGTCATATGCCCAAAAATCTCTCGTGGAGAGTACAATAAATAAAATTTTTATGCAAGTTAAAATGTTGTGCTTACACATTTACATGAGTACTCTTGTATAAATATCCCGTAAATACGCATGGAAAGTAGCGAAGTGAACTTGAAAAGATTTATTATGTTTGACTAGAACAAGCTCAACACATCAAACATAAAATGTACTTGTTCCCAAAAAATATTGTGTCCAAGAGATATCAAATGATACTTGTCTTAAAGTCTACATTACGTCGCATATATGCATAACATCTTCCTCCGAAACTTACACGGTCCAAAAAATGTCGTGCAAGTTAAAAAAGTTACAGCTTCTCTTTATATACTGTAGCATATAAATATCTATGCATTTTAAATACACGCGATTCGCCCAATTATCCCAACAATCGTGAATTCCCTATTAGTAACTTCATCCAAAAACTTGTCTCTCCTCCGACTAAAATCTCTGGCTAGATTTTGAATAGGAAATTACATGGACTCACTCCACTGTGAAATGAAGATATGAAAGCAATCACAATGTGATCTCTTTAAATATAAGTTTATAGAGCGGTGACTCCATAGAAGCATGGGAAAGCATGGTGCCTTTTTGTTTTTCGAAAAAAGGAAAGGAGATAGCGATCCGATTTAGCGCAACGCATTACACTGTTCCGTGGCATCCAATTACGAACTCCTTTTGTTTTCTCAGTCTTGAATGCTGACTCAACGGTTCACTTTTTTGCAATCTGTAAAAATTGCGTTTAAACCACGGCTGTGAACGAATTCCACTAGAAAAAAACCGTAAAAGTGTTTAATCTAAATATAATTTTTTTGTTGTAAGTGTACCCGACTGAGCCTAACTGGGTTTGGACGTAGTTTTAGTACTGTTTATATTTTGGGCGTACCCATATTGTCAAACGCTATGTTGGACATAACGTAAATATCTGTGCTATCTCAAAATTATGTATAAACTCCTTTCACAATTTTTTCCTATCTCCATTCTTATTTTTGCCCTTTTTTATTGATTCTGGCTTGGCTTGAATTCGATCCTTGAACGCTTGGTAAACTTTCACTTGTTCTCGATGAATGCATGTGAATATATGTATGTATATATCGTCACAATTTTTCATTTTTTTCTTTCTTCTAACAAAAGTAATTTTATACCATATCATTTATTTTTTCTCCTATCTGCCCGTATTATTGCTTTCCTTTGCTTGCTGTTGCTTTTTGCATGCAATTTTTTCTCCACATAGAGGATGGAGAGAGAAACAGTCGTCGGTTGAGTTTTTTTTCTTGGCTAGTTGCCTCCAACTTTCCAGCCTGCCTGCTGCTTCGTCGTGCTTGAAGTTCATCGCTGCTTGCTTGCACAACTGCTAACAAACACTGTTCCGTTCGAGTTGAAGCGTTATGTAGATACATAATAATAATATAAAGTTGCTACAAACATTGTGGCAGCAGCTGCAATACTGATGTACTATGTACTTACGAGAAGAGAAAGTAGAAGTTAAAGTTATGCAAGGCAGAAAAAACTAAGAGCGAGTCAGTAAAAGTCGAAATTGTAATATAAAAATTACATTCAGAAATGGAGAGGGAGAAAAGAGATCAAAAAAGTTTTTTCCTTGCTTCCTGCTCACTGACTGAGCTCATAATAACTTGGAAAAGCGAGAGCGAAGTAAAGAGAAAAAAGTCCTTTTCTTTCTTTTGATAATTTTATCATGGTAAAATGCTACATAATTTTGACTCATTTCGCCCTCTCTTTATAGATTGCACTCTGTTTGCTTGTATAAAACGTTCTGCCAGAGTCGTAATATGTAATTGTGTTGCGCTGTGTTTGATGCTGCTGTTTGTTTCCTCCCTTCTCTGAATTCAGTCACCGTACACACGTACATTCATAAGTAAATGGTATGAATAAATAATTCGGGAGGATGAAGGAGGAAGAATAAACCCAACAACAAGTTAGCATTAAACATCGTCGCATATCAGGTCTAATACATACATGCGGGAAAGAACATTAAAACTTAAAAGAGTATTCAATCAATTTTAGAAACGCAATTTTTGTCTACAAAAAAAGAAATACGAATTACAAGAAGACAATTCTGAAAACCTTTGTCATTTTGAGAATTTGAATAGACACAAGCGTGAAAAGACAGAAGACAGACATTTACGGAAATCATATTGCATCTTTCGATTCTCCACAGAGAGTCAACGAAAAATGAGATGCAAAAAATTCAGAATACATGGAGTGGATATAGCATTCAGTGACAACAAGAATGCTTCCCTTTCAATAGAAATAAATGCTTTTGTGCATTATTTAAATCTTCACATTTCAACTCGCTTAGATGAATACAAATCATTTCATGATCATTTGTTTAGATCAGCTTTTGTTAGTTTGGCTGTTTTGCTTATAAATAAAATTTAATTAATTCAAATCTTCAGCATTTTAATAAGCTTCTTCAGAGCCTAACGCTGAATGTGCATGCACTTTTTTAAAGTATAAGTAGCATGATGTTGGTGTGTATTTAATAAGAATTTGGAATTCTTTGGTAAGTTGAACATAAAAGTCGGACAAGTGCTTCCCTCGCATTATCTCCATCCATCTAAATCGCTATCTTGATGTCAATAAACCTGGAAAAATAATTCTTTTTAAATTTAACTTTCCCTAATCTTATCATTAACCACACGTAATGAACTTTTTTAAGTGTCTCTAAAGTCATTTATTAATTTACCTGGAACTTCAACAATAACTAAAATCCAGCAAAGATAATGGAAAACATAAACTACCCAAATGAACTTCTTAATTTCCTCGTTAAACTTCGCACAAACAATCTCGAAAAGTGTCAAATAAACTTAATCAACCTTCAAAAGTAAAAATAAACTTTCATAATTCCTGCGGTTATTCCCATTTATGCGGCCAACGGAACTGGTATACACCACATCTTTACATTATCATAACCTTACTTCTGCTCTATTTTTTTGTCACAAATGAGGAAATGATGTAACTTTTACATGCACACTTCACCAGTTCAGGTTGGGAAGTTGACACCATTCCTATAATATTACTGCCTGCCTATGTCATCACATCACCATCACTCATGTAAAAAAGTACATCGCGCTGGGGTACGTGGAGTGGAAAAGGTTTAAGAGGTCATTAAATGTTTTACGATGCTTATGGTTGTAGCTTGGTGGAGGACTCGTTATCAGGCTGTATTGTCACCTATTTTGTCTGCGGGCTTATTTCGGTCCCCAAAAAAAGAAATCTACGTTTTTATCATATTAACTTTCAGGTCCAACCTTACTAAAGTTATATATACACGACTCATCATCATTGCCGAAGCCATTCATGTTGCCATTATTACTCCTCTGTTATTACCTAGACTGACGAACGACGACGGTCAATAACATTGGGAAAATAGAAGGCACAAAAGCGATAAGGCTATTAAGCAAAATAGTTTATGGCCAAAAGAAATGATTTGCGAGCATTTTTAGACAGATATTGCGTATCACTTCACTTCTTCAAAACCGTTTGTGAGAGAGTTGTTCTTTTAAGGGTTGAATGGAAACTTTTCGAGCAGTGCAAAGTGTTGGAGAGAAAAAACGGGGAAAGTGGCAAATGGCAGTAACCCTCTTTGAAGCAATATGCTTTGGAACAAGGTTTATTATAATGTCATGGGTCTTGGCCACACATAATATATACCTATTATTACTGCTGAGTGAAAAGAAGCACTGAAAAAAATTCGTCGTTACCTCTTTCGTGGTGATGATGATCGTCATCATTGATCATATAAAGGAGAAAACACTTTGCTTTATAACCGAAAGGCTTTGCAGTGGTGACATTACACAAAAAATTGGGATTGTGTTGCACTTCTGTACGAAATATACAGGCGGAAATAACGACCTGAAGATAAACCGCGTAAAAGTTGGATCCATTATGTAACAAACTGTACTTTATACCACGTGTGATGAACAATAGCATTCTGTTCATTCATATGTTGAATGAACATATCTTAACGTTCTCCCATCACTTATTACACTTACTATGTGGGTGCGTTTTAATCTGATGGGGTGGAAAGAAACAATATTAAATTCAAAATGCCAAGAATTTTCTACCTTGAAAAGGATATATCTTTGTCAGGATATGCAACGATGAGGTTTTTTCAAGTCTTTTTTATTGATAAGATGTATTGGATTTAAACACACTATACTATGTATGCTAATCTTCCATAGCTTTTAGATATAATATCGAGGTTATATGATTTAGAGGACTAGTTAATTTTTAACAAGGTGCTCCAGTGAAATACTATTTTTCTGAAGGTTCACTTTACGAAAGTTTAGAACTTAAGCAAAAGGTTTAACTTGTGATAATAAACACTTTGTTGTAAAACTGTAGTAACAAAAACATGGGTTTTATTGCCTGTGATTTTCTCATACGACCGTCAACCATGAATTATTTAGGAAGAATGATAGCGGAGATGTTACTTTGAAACTTGCTCTTTTGTCACATTGTGTATTTATTTCGTCAGTATGGACAAGAAACATTCAACAACAAAACAATATTATGACCCCGGTCTTCGAAGGCAAGTATTTACAACAAATTAACGAAAGGGGACATTTTTTCTTTATTGTTTATTAGGAGGTATATAGAGGAAATGAGTTTTACAAGACAAAAGTTCACAGTCTACGTCTCCTTCCCTCTGTCTCGTGTCTTTCAATTCTGTCGTATTACTTGAGAATGGGTTCAACTGGCCATCATAAAAACAAGAAAAAAAGGAAACAAGTCAGGATAACCTACATTAGTAGGAACAAGTGACTGTCCTGAGCTTGCTGCTGCGCAGCAGGATATCATGTTTAATCTTCCTTTTTTAAACAAACAGTAAATACTTCTTTTTTTTCGGAAAACGCCTGTAAATGATTTACTGCGAGAAAGTACTTTATTACTCATTTCACAAAAGTCAGAGGATCTATGCAGAGGTTCATGGAAAACGAACTTTGCCAAGTTGACTTCAACCATTTCAGTTTTCTTGAAAAACATTATTGGTGTGCGTTTTCAATGTAGTGTTTACTATAGTTTTCCAAATCGTGAATCAAGTTGAGTACGCTAAGTTTGAGAACGAGAACTGACTGAGTAGATAGTCAACCAAGTAGAAAAACTTTTTTTGCTATCACCACGCGTCTGATGAAAAAGGCACGTTTTCGTTTTAAGTGCGGAAGCGACCTTTTTCTTAAGTGTACCAAGTCAAGTACCTGAAGAGCAAGACAAGAGACGAGATAAATTAATGCTTTGTTTTATGTGCTCTTACTTACGTACATGAATACATATTCTCTACTTGGGAATATA
>JAHZNF010001952.1:0-19955 GCA_027744215.1 Troglopedetes dispersus
TAATTTTTTACGTGCAAGTCAAAAACTACGTGTGGATCCAACAAGGAACCATACTTTTATCAAGTGAACTGAAGGTTATGTGAAAATCACTCAAGTACGCACGTACAAGAATTTTAGTGAATTGCACATTGTGTGCAAATAAATTATTATTTTATTTTTGCTTTCATTCATTCATCTTTTTATTTGTGCTCTGCGTTCAATGAAAACTGCAGATAACTTTAATTGAATCAGATAACACCTGACTCCTGGTTCTAGCGAGCATGTGACTTGTGAATTCACCATGAGTTGCATAATTAACGCAGACATCACACATGTTGCATGATGTATCGTGCGCGCAAGTTGTTTCCAAATGGATTTCGTTCAAATATAGAAATAAATGCATCTTAAAAGGTAAACGCATTCCCATTCCTGCCATTTCCTCAGTTGCTTTACTCGAAGCTCTGCTGTTTCCTCAGAAATGGTAGGCATTTAACTTGCTCTTCATTATAATAATAATCTCATCTAAGGGCAGAAGCAATTAAAACAGTTTGTGTGGCAGGCGTTTTATAATCAAAACACACCTCACTCACGGACTTTTTTAAATGCTTTCGCAGCAAAAATTTGTCTAAAAATAAAAGGTTCATTACAAAATGGGTGGATGAAGTAGCGGAAATACTTTTTTCGTTGAGGTTATGCGCGTAATTATTTTGTGATTGCAGGATAAATAATTCATTAAGGATACCCTTGCATTACTTCCATTGTTGAAAACTGTTTCGGTTGTGGAGGTACTTCATTCTCAACTTCTTTTTTGCGATAAGCGATGATTAATTATCCATTATCAAGAAAGGCGATGATGATGATGATGGCGCGTGTGTACTTGTGCAAAATAATTAATAATTGTGTTTTTCTACCATGTTTGTATAATATATGTGCCATCACTCAATATTTCTTATCAAAGACTTTTCTGTTCCGCGCCGTGTCCTTCTTATCAAATTTAGTGTCGAAGGAAAATGAGTAATAGAGAACTAGGGGAACTTAGACAACCACAAGGTTCACCATTTCTTGATTGATACCTACTCACATATCAAATGCTATTTTCGCTTATGTAAGCAATTTGCTGAATGAATGGGTTGTTGATTGACGTGGATTCATTCACGCCAACCAAAGTGCATTACACAGGTGTATGCATGTGTTATATTAGCTGACTTCATTATGGTGCATACGTGGTCGTCAAAAGTTACCTTTTCAAATCAAAATGGAAGTTTTCATTCATTCTGAAATTTGTTGCTTCCAATTATAAAACTGGTACATTAAATGGCATCTGAGTCAAGCATATTATAAAATTAGCAAATGAAGAACAGCGCAACCCTCACCGATCATTAGAACCATTTAAGCCCTGCTACTATAACTACAATTATTTTAATTGTAGCAGCACTTATCAATTGAACAATTCACATGCCCATGAATAGGCAGAGTGGCCTGTTACTCTTGAAAAAAATTGTAACGACGAATGACGACCATTTGACCTCAGAGTGTATCGTTCGTATAAGTTTTTTTTAATCATCATGTCTTGATTCTTCACGTCTCACATGCCATGTTTTGCGTATAAACTCATAAATATCTCACACAACCAAAAAAAATAACAGAAACGATCCTACCAGAACCGTTGTAATCCATATTATGGATATTATGTACCTGGTTGGCGGTTCGGCTCATCACCGTCTGTCATGTTATATAACCCACACGTTGCGAAATTCATACCATTGTGCTGTCATAATAATATTAAGTAGTTATTTACGGTTCTGTGAGCCAAGAGAGCTCCTTCCCGTATTTTTTGCATTCAATAATAAATTTTGCCTTTAATAAGGTGCAAATTAATTTTGCAAATACGTTTCAATTTTTATTACCATTCTGTATTGCCCGTGTGCTTTTTAAGGAAATAGGAAATAAATAAAAAAGAGTGAGCAGGTGACGAGAACAAATTGATGTTGTCGTAAGTAAATAACAAATAATATATACTTATCTCCCTCCAACGATGAGCAGACTTAAGAGTATAAAAAAGAGTTCCGCTTCGAAGTACTCAGTTCTTTTCCCACATTACCTATTACTCCTCATTACAATGAGCATGGATGTAATTGCATGCTACTTATTTCTGTCTCCAACATTTAAGCTCGGTCTTCATGTTTAAAATAGTAAAACGGACGTTTATGTTTCAAGTACACTCAACACCACTCACAGTTTATTTGCGATTTCCGTAAATAAAAATTCTCTTTTTTTATTACTACTATTATTTCTCATCACGATAAATAAATATTCTTCGCGAGCGTCTACTATGCAGGCACAGACAGAACACAAATGCTTGGGCTTTTTTGTTTGTAGGTATCACAAGAGTTGATCTGACATTTCGTTACATGATTGATACACCTTGATTTAGCTAATTTGTTACCGGTGTGTGTGTGTGTGCACTTACTAGTTGTTGTTGCGTGCACGTTCAACCGTTCGGACGATGATACCATCATGATGAATTTCTCCTCTGCGGAGGATTTGCACTTAAGACCGTAAATCTTTTTTATGTCCAAACCATCATCATCGTCATTAACGACGTGACACTTATTTTCCCATGGAGTGTCATGTGTGAATTGAATTTTTGTTGAGGGTAACTGTTTGTGACTTGTAATTTATTAAATTAAAATATACTAACTGCGAGAGTACACAGTAGTCGCATTAAATTAGCCATTTTTAAACCGAGCCTGTCTCCTCATTTCTCGTAGAAGGCTTCAGTGCTCACACTTACCGACCAAAATGCTTTTTTTCCATTATCTGTCAGGATCACTTATTTTAATGGCTGCCGCTGTAAAATTGGTTTGTGTTTTGAGAGCTTGTTGTTATTATTATAAAATTAATATATATGAAAAGCTATAAATATTTCATAGAAAATGTGGTGAAGGGCATTAACAGTTGTTACAAGGGAAAATATTAGGATTTACAGTGAGATTTGACACAGGAAATATTGGGGCCATTTTCGATAATTCGTAGTTTAGAATTGGGAACGCGTCCCTCAGTACTCAGGTATTGTTAAAGTGGAGTTAAATTAAATCCTGCACTCCGAATGGACCCCGAAGAAGTAGGAAGTTTAGACTCGGAACATGATTTAAATATAACTTGACCTTAAAGTATATTCCCTACTATGTCAAGCGTTGCGAAAGACGGATTTAAATTAAATTAAATTAAACCGGCACATTGTTCCAAATTGTCATAAAAAATTTCCTACTATCATATCGGTCGAACCATATTTCATCCGAAATAAGACTTGCCTTGACAAAATTTATAGACTCGGAACATGATTAAATATAACTTGACCTTATGTCAAGAGTTGCGAAAGACGGATTTAAATTAAATTAAATTAAACCGGCACATTGTTCCAAATTGTCATAAAAAATTTCCTACTATCATATCGGTCGAACCATATTTTATCCGAAATAAGACTTGCCCTGATAAAATTTTTAGGAACATGTCAATTGTTGATTAGAGAATACAAATCAACTTTTCGTTCTTCTAAAACATAAAAAACGTTCAGCAAACTACAGACGTGCAAAAGAGCAATTGTTATTGCATGAAATGGTGACTGGCAAACTATCCAATCTTCCGCTCAATTCTTCTTTCCTCTGCAAGTATGATACTTTGACTTTATGCAATGGCAATTTTTATTTTCCACTGAACTAAACAAAGCATGCTCGTATATTTTAACTAGCGTGTAACTTTTATAGTCCGTACTCTTGTTCTGAACAAGCTGATCATTTGTATTTTGTCATGTTTCACTGTCAGCCAAAGCTATAAATATTTTGAATCGCGATTTCCATCACAACACATTGTACTTCTATATTTTTTTCCCTTTTATTCATCATCATAAAAAATTAATGTTTTCATGTAAGTTTATATGAACAAAGTTAGAACTTAACAGGTGCGTTTTTTACCAAAATAACAAGGTGTGTAACTGTGCACAGACATTTTGTCTGGGTTTTTTATGTTGCTGATGGTGTTAATAATGATTACATTATTTACAGATATGAAGTGCACAATAAACAGGTCCATCTGTCTGCTAAAATATAAGTGTGTATTCTATGCACACATAAAAGTATAGCATTTTTAAAAAACATGTCATGCCTTCGCTTTTTATTTATAGACATATCCCTGTCAGTTTGTTTTATCATTGCAAACAAACAAAAAAATTTTTCTTCACACTCACAACAATATTATGTAACAATAATCATATAAGCAACAATCATGCTCGTAATATATTCCTCTCTGCTCGTGTATAGTAGTGATGATGATGCTATAAGTTACAGCTATCTTTTCTTCTTTTTATTCATACAAGTTGAGAGACTTTTTATAGCTAGATAATTCCGTAATATAATAATAATATTATACATAATGTTGTGCATACTTAATAAGATTTTTTAATAAATGGAGATGGGACGATGCTAACTATGTAATGAGGAATAACTTTTTTTAAAATAAAAACCATGAGAAATTTGATTTTCTTCACTCGAAACTAATGCAATGCGTTTTGAGCAATTGGAATTTAAAATGCATGTAAAGCACACATGAATATTTTGCGACGGATGTTTATATACAATTTTACTTTTTGTGGGTTTGATATGATTGCATATTTGTAGTAGTATTCTCTAATACGAGGTGTATTTATTTACACACGTCTCAGGCAAATCAAAAGTAGTTTGACATATTTAACGAATCAGTATTATAGGAATGAAATCGTGAAACAGTTGTCATCGTTGATCCAAATGTAAGAACATGTATCATGTGAGATGCAACCACTCTCACACAAAACTACTTTGCTCTTTTTTTGTAGTGGGTATAATAATGTCGATGCTTTTTTGACGATAATGGGGATATGATGTGCTTTTCATGATTTTGGTTGCACCATTTGTAATCAACATTTTATTACGTTCTCTTCCATTCACTTAAAAAGTTTATTCTACACAGACATTTTATCATCATTCATCAGCAAATCCTCCTGCTTCTCTGCATTAATGTTGTGGTTGGTGTGCCTTTTTTCTTGAACGAAATAAAAAATCATTACTCCTGCTTACCGTTGTTGCGTTCCTTTCTTTGCAAAAAAAGAAAAAGAATTTTTTTATTGTGTAACAGGTAAAAATGGGATGATGAAGTAGTTTGACATATTTAACGAATCAGTATTATAGGAATGAAATCGTGAAACAGTTGTCATCGTTGATCCAAATGTAAGACATGTATCATGTGAGATGCAACCACTCTCAAATAATAGTAAGTAATGGTATGTTTTGTAAAAATAAGATAGTTAAAACTGTTCTGTTATCACTCGCTTTAATCGTCAACTGAGCTGTCGATTTAAATTCGGAAGAAGCAGCAGAAGTCGCCTTTTGACCAAATTCTGTCTGGCAGCAGCAGTATTAATTTAAGAGAATAAGGAAACATGTAACATGGAACAAGCTCTTTAATTTCCATCCCAATTTCTCCAGTTGGGCACAGAACTTATTTTGATGATTTGTAGAGCACAAATAAAGTTTAAAAATGAAATAATGCATTCGCAATGCTACTGAAAATTTAAAGCATTACACATGAATACACACTTAAATACTCATTTGCAAGTTCCCGTTCGAAAAGTAGTCCACTGTACTGTACTGTACTCGTATTTGACACATTATTTTCAACTTCCGACAATCAGAACAACTCCCATGATTGGAGTGGAGCGTCATGTAAATAATCAAAATGCACTTAGGCACCTAATATGTTTTATTGGATTTGCTTTCAGCTCGCTTGAGTAATGTAGCGTGTTTCTTCATCTGCGCATGTTTTCGTTGTTGTTTGATGATAAGTTCACGCAATGCAATTTACGATGACAACGGCGATAAGAAGTACGGGATGAGAGGCGAAAGAAGTTTGTAAGTAGAAGTGTCAAGAACACGAAAACTAAGAAAAAAAGCAGGAATACATAGTCCCCTAAAAAAAAAGACACGGCGAGCGTAATATCCCGATTCGTGATTTTTTACGACTTGCCTACATGACATGAGATGACCGTAAATTGCCTACTCATCTCATTATCTTTATCATCATCTCCTTAAAACTTAATAACGACAACACCTACTAGCAGCTACCTAAAAAGACGCAGCTCCTCCTATTTTCCCATATTTTGCACTCCAAACACATTTCAAATAATAGGACTCTCAGCGGTGGCAGTAGTCAAATCAGAGGTATGAGGAAAACAGAGAAAACCAGCAAGAGCAGCAGCAAACAATTTTTTTGGTTAGTAGCAGCTATAAGAGTTATTTTCATAAAACATCATTGCAAATGCCATCAGCAGCAGCAACAGCACACGGGAGGTGCAGTGCTTGCTGAGGTGATTGTTGATGTTCCATATATTATTTTGTCATGACGAACGATCATCATTATTTTTTGCAAAAATGGAAGAGAAAAGACAATAAAAAGATAACAGAAAAACACAGAGAGAAAATATGTGTGTGTTAACTCACATTATGGTAATTGCTGAGGAGGATGGATTTGTATGGGAGTATGTAATTCCATTCCCCATGAAATTCTTTATGATCATCAGCACAAATATGTACGCTCATTCATCCAGTAAAACACGCCTCATCCTCAAAACCAACACGTTTAACGTATGTACAAAGGCACAACCTAGAAATTTTCTCCTTAAGTCTTCGAGAAAGCCTATATTTACTGTGTAAAATCGTTCTGCTTACATCGTCATTTTCTCGACACGTCCGTGTGCGCGCGGATGGACAGACGAGTGATGATGTGCCACTCTACTTCGTGAGATGGGAAATAATTGCTGACCCTTTTATTACTGAAGAAAAAAAAATCATTTCTTTTCTCTCTGTCCCGCTTGTTCCTTTTCGGAGAATAGGCCATCACGATACAAGAAGGTGTTATCCCTGCAAACAGCAGACAAAACAGAAGCGGGACTTTTTTGCGAAAGAAAAAAATATATTTAAATATCCTCGGCTCAAGCGTCAACGCCTTCTTTTTTTCAATCAATTTTTTAAGAAAAAAAAACTGTACCTGTACCCTTTTTTTGCAAAAGCTGAAATAAAGGCGACGCGATGAGCACCACCGTTGTTGTCGCACCATCAAAAATCGGTGTGCTCGTCAGGAACGAGAAAGAAGAATGCAGAACAGTAGTCCTTTTTTTAAGAATAAACCATGATAATATTGGGTAAAGTGTTAGTGTTGTATCCCTTGACTTTCAATTATGAACACGAGGTAAGAAAAATGAGGTAAAAAGGAGAGAGGTGTTAATATTTAAACGATGTAACATAAATGGCTCGGTTGGTTGCTCCTCTCCTGCCAATGAATCATGTTCGCTTATTGTTCGTTACTAGTCACTTTTCTGTACTTACTTGAGTAAGCGTCTTCATTTATTTAAAAAAACAGAATTCTTTCACTTAAATCTACTCGGAGATTTCTTCGACATCATAAAGTCTAGTAGTATTATAAATTGTGTAGGTATTTAAAGAAAAAATATCACATTGAAAAAAAGTTAACCTACGTTGTAAACGTAAGGGATATTACTTGTTGTTTTGAGCAAACTCTTTTGTGCATTTACAACTTGTTCCTGTTTTAGGATTTTTGTAAAAAAAAAACTCAAAATAGGAGCGGCCTGTTTCTTCCCATTCTGTCGTTCTTCTTTTACCCAGTCAACTCAACAAGAAGAACAGAAAGAAGGGTAACAAAAGACATCGTTGTTGTTCATCCATTCAGGATGACAACATATCATCAGAGGTGGATGAGGAGAAATTTTTCTTGCAAAACAAAGTGTATATAATATTTATTATGCTGCGTATGTGATGCACTACGAAAATGGGAAGAGAATTCATTCAGCGGGTGACTTGAGTGAGTGAGCAACGACACAGTCAACTGAAGGAAAGTAAGCATATTGCAGATCTGTGTAGTGTGAGGCTGTGAGGTAGGAGTGTCTGTTATTATTCTAGTATTTATTATTATTTAAGTATTCCAAATGTTTTAAAAGGATTTTCCGGTTCTTTGAGTGAACTTCAAAAGGATCTCGTGAAGAAAAAAACGCACCAAGGCTCCATTCTACTCTGCCATTCATTTCTTTCCATTTTTCTACACATTTTCTGTAAAAAAGGCGATGTGTAGTGGGCTGCGCACTTATATGAAAATATATGTTATGTTTCTTTTTTGTTTTGTATGCATAACGGAACCAGGTTTGAATGCACCTGACGTGACATATAAAACGTTTTTTATGCAGTGTGATTTTTGTGAAAAATGTACATGAATTTGAAGTTTTTTTTTCTAGAAAATATCAAAACTCTGAAGGTGCTACAATGGATCCGAATTTTAGGGAGAGAGTGATGCGATGCTAGAAAAAAAACGTGTAGTGAAAAACCTCTTTGTGTAATATTTCAACGAATTGAATTACGCATAGTAACATATCACTTTGTATGTGGGCACACACACATGAGAACCATCAGTCATGCAAAATTTACACAAAGAGAAAAAATAATTTGATAATTTTAATTTATCACGTGATCATGACCAAAATGATGAGTGACGAGGATGACGAATTTGTCATTAGCATTAAGAGTCCGTCTCCTTTTTCCCGCTTGTTATTAGCTTAAATTTTTAATTTGATAAGGATGACTTTACTTTTGCTAATTAATGAGAAGCACATAAATTATGGTTACATGCCATCATCATCATCATCGTCACCACTTAAGCAAATTAATAAAAAAGGAAAATATAATAATGATAATATACAAAAGTTTCATTGTATAATTAAGTGTACGTGTTGATGTCATTAATTTCATTTTGGCACATTTCCCCATTCTTGTTGCCGAACCCCCTTAGCAGAACACCAATAAATATTAAGGTTGACATGACTATTTTAAATCTCATTTTGTTTGTGAGCACTGCAGCTTGAAGATGCTCTCAATTTTCAACTACCTACCTAAGTATTCTATAACATTACTTATTTTATTTTAAAGTTGTGGGGCGATAGGTATACACTCACATTTTGAAAAATTATGTTATATACCTTGTACTCGTTCATGTTCAACAATCTCCATCATTCGTTTTTTTTTCTCTCTCACAATTTTGTATCTTTCTTCAAACAAATTTAGCTTCATGTAAATTGCTTTAGCGCTCAGCACAAAACTCACTTGCTCATATTTATGTGTGTGGATGTGCATGTACAATTATAACAAAATATTAAATAATTTTCTTGCTTTTACTGATCCGCTCTGTAACAAAAAAGCATAAAAGAGCAGCTTAACAAAACAGCTTGTCTTCTAAACTCTTTTTTCGCAGCTCCCTTGGGAATTAACGACAAGAAGAGCGAGCTTGAAAAATAAAAACTACCATTCATCCTTGTTGTTGTCCTACTGGTAGTCATAAAATACTGAAATTACATGCATAATTAAAATGCCCAGATATGCAACAAAATAAAAACGACTGTCACGCTGAATATATACACTGGTGTATTTTTATATGTATATTTCTCTTTCTGTGTGGTGCACTACTTACCTACCTACCTGCGTTTTTATCTTGCTTACGGTAGTTTATTTGTCACAAAGTAAAGTGTGGTAATTTCACAAGAAGAGCAAACAAAAAATTGAGAATTTGGCTCACTTAAAATGGATTATACATGAAAATAGGTAAAGAATCTCATGAATGAAGCTGATCACGATGATGATGTCGTTTTTCTTGATGATCGCAATGGCATGCATGTAAATAGGGATTTTATCAAAGTGCACAGCAAACGTGAGGTTCCCGTCGTCCTGACTTCGGCGTGACAGTGTTTTTGCTGACGTTTTTTCTGTTGTTATTACTGTTCATAATAATTACTACTACGGTGATGCTGCTCTGATGCTGATGATGACAGATAATAACACGAAGAATGCACGACTGACTTGGTGATTTAGTGATGGCAAAAAATATGTCTCAACAAAATTAAAAAATTACATATGTATATATGCGATCTATTCAGCCGCAGATCAGTGAGAAATTACGGACACTGGTTTTTGAAGAAAAGAAATCAGAGAGACATAGAAACTGCCAAAACTAGTATCAGGTTGCTTTCTCACACATACGCACATAACGCTAAACATTTTTGTAGATAATAATATTAAACGACACAGCTGAAAAACTCAAATGAACGCATATGCTCTCCTCCTTCACCGACTGCTATATAGAGACACAGATTAGAATGAAGATTCAGGTATTGATCGTGCGAAGAGATGGGACATAAACCGGCAAAGAGAAAATCTTTATTAAGTGTAGTTTTCATTACCCAAGATTTTTTATTACGATACTCATTTCAGGCGTGTGCAAGCAAGCAGGGTTCGCCTTATCGTGAGACTTGTTGTTTAAGGCTGTGATCCTTTTTTTCCTCTACATTTATTTATTGCATTTTGAAATTAATTGAAAACAATTACATGGTCTACTTTCAAAAAAATGTATACTCAAAAAAGGACCAGCATGATGAGGACAACATTATATGCTGATAATAATAATCATGTGATTGTTGACCTGAACTGCACTGGTTTGGTTGGTTCATGGCGGCGGTCCCTCGCAAACTCGTGAAATTCAGGTGTAGATGTTATTATTAAAGTGTGCACTTTTTTATTTTAAAACGAATTAATGTGACAATTGGTATTGTCGGTTTTCTAATTATGTACAGCTTCATTACTCTCTCTCTTTCACACACACGTTTTTGCACGTCGTCACCTCAACTTACATACATACAACAAGATTCATCAATGTCGGCACTATTTTCTGACTTCTTTGATTCTACTTATTATGCAAAGCGAAAATTGAGAAGAGAAAAAGTCTATCTTCAACGGAGGCATTACATTCATTTTACCAGGTGAAACCACTTCCCAACCGCCACCAAAGGA
Organism: Troglopedetes dispersus; assembly: GCA_027744215.1. Lineage (NCBI taxonomy): Eukaryota > Metazoa > Arthropoda > Collembola > Entomobryomorpha > Paronellidae > Troglopedetes > Troglopedetes dispersus. The sequence continues at coordinate 10,914 of JAHZNF010001952.1, forward strand.
GATTTTGTTTCCGTTCTATTCCATTCCTGTATGAAAAGTATGAGGTAGTAGTTTTTTCTTTCGATTGTCAAAAGCACACACAAGTGTCCTCCTGTGACGCTTGAAAAACACGCTGTCATCAAACAACCATATTTTTGGTACTCTACCTGGTTTCCTCATTCTCAACTTCATTTTCTTAATTATCCTTCTTTTTATAGTGACGGGAAGGAGGAAATACCTAGTCAGGATTTTACTTCTTCACAAGGCAGCTAATAAGAAGTCTCAAAGGTGATGTTGATTGAAAAGAGAATTGGTATGACAAAAAAAAATTGAAACGGTATACCACCACCGCTGCTGTTGTTGAAAGAACTCACACCACCACACAGACGGCACACACAGTTCGTTTATTTTTTTTCAGAGATAAAAAACCAAATTAGCAAACCAGACCTTCTTTGTCATTTCAAAATACATAATAATAAGTTTACACATTGAACGGCTATTTATTGTCTTTATTATTGTTATTATGAGGATGATGATAAGGGAACTACTTTGTGGATTACACTTGTCAAAAATGTGTATGTTTTTTATTGTAGTCGGGCACTGTAGCGTATAACTTGACTTGACGGATAAATTTCCTGTTAAACTTTCATCACTTCTCTGTGTTGCCGAGTCGCCTGAGAATATAGTGAATAGTGGTGGCAAACGTCTTCTCAGTGAGGTAAATAAAAGTAAATTTGTTAAAGGAAGAGGAAAAAATATAGGACGATAAGAATATCATCGTTTCGTGGTCGAAATTTATTGTGCACTTCTTTCGCGAATCATGAAAAGTGACATGGAGGAAGCAGTAAATAAATATGGATGCTGAAAGGGAGTGAGCTATAAGTACATACTTTTTTTTGAAAGTGGTACAATTCTGTTTCTCATTTTTACGATGTCGTCATCGTCGTCGTTCCTGATAAAAATAGTAACAACTACAATAATACATCAATATAGTCGTAATAAAAAAAACTACACCTATATAAGGCCCTTGTGACGACGGCGTCCTTTTCTCAAGTCAACTTTGTTTTTCTTCATTGAATGAAAATGAGCAGAGAGAAAAATAAAATTAGACGCACACACACAAAAATCAAGAATGAATCAGCTTAGTTTTTTGAGGGTATACAAAGCCTTTGCATTGCCAGATAATAAGGAAACTTCGACAATTTCTTTTATTTTCTGTGACTTCTGAGCTATTAACAGGATATTACTTCATCCACCTTTTTCCCCTTTCGTTGTCAAATATAATAAAGCGCACATATATTGCACATAGCCATTTAGCTCACATCTCTTTCAATAATAAAAAAATACTAATATAGCAGTTGTGATGATAGAATCGGGAAATTCTCGAATCTCGCTCGAAGCTTTTTTGGAAGAAACGATAGGATATCGCAACTCTTGACAAATGCCAACCATAGTAATAATAACAATAATAAAGCTCGTAGCTAGTTGCATGTGGTAGTGGCAATAAAGTGTAAATCAGTACGTGGATAATGGTCAGCGTGGTGTGCACATTCACTATAATAAAATCCACTATCATTGCAGTAGTCATCATCATCCTCTCATCAATATTGAGTTTTAAAAAGTTATTGAATAGCATTTCAGTTTGTCTGACTTTTTTTTGGAGCGATTGCATGAGAAGTCCATCGAAAAGAATTTGGCCTGCCTCACTTGCTCAACAGAATAATCGATTTTCGTCAGAGTTTGAATGATACATATTTTGAAAAAAAAAATGAGAAGTATCGGCACGCCGTTGTTTGTAGAAGACATGTTCAGCAAAAGATAAATAGATGTAAGGAATTTTTCTATAAAGTGTTTGTTGCAGAGAGATGCATCAAAATCACATCGTTTCAAATCACGCATGCGTTTCTGAAGGGAACATCGTGATTAGCATAAAACTTATTTTCATGTGTCATGCAGTAAAAAATAATCAACAGAGTCATCATCCTCACTTGCAAAAAAATTTGTTGGATTTATTGAGCTCAATTGAAAAAATGAATATGTATTACGGTCGTAAAGTTAAATGAGGAATTGGTGACCTGTGTACAAAATGCTCTGAGCACACCTCGTGTCAGGCGAAATTAGTGACACGGATGAAAGGAATGGTGAGTTGCTGCTTCGAAGTGCAGCCATTTAGAGTTTTTGTTATTGCGTTATTTTTTTGCAATTTCGCGCTCAGATCAAAACGACCATTCCTAATGCAATTTTCTCCTTCTGAAATGAAACTAATAACAATAAATTTTATTAGTTTACTAAAAAATTTACACGAATTTGCATGCTTGTTTAAATGATATTATTGTAGGCCTGACGCTCGTCTCTCTCTCTTTTTGAAAGGGGAAAATCAGATCTAGAAAATGCAGTAATGCATGCAAATGGTCTACATATTAACTCCTTCTTATGCTTCTGTTTTTTTACATGATTGATCATCATCGTGATTGAAGAATGAATGAGTCGACATAAAAATGTTTCGTTTCGTTACTTCAGTTACGAATCGTACAGTAGTCGTTTCACAAAGAAGGAAAAGGGTTTATACAAGTTGAGTGATTGATTGATGTTTCCACTTTACCTGCATATAACGTCGTGCGTCTTTGAGTCGCATTGCATTGCACACAAAATGGATTTTTGCGAAAATTGTGTGTGCAGATTTTTGCAAGATTAGAAAAAGCAACAAATTATTAGTGTAATTGTGTTTTTTGTGATTGGTATTTTATTTTTACTGCAGTTTAAATGAGACCATTCCCCTACTACGCGTGTCCCACCGCCTCCCTAATCCCGCTTATCAAGGAGTACCCTGTCTGTCTGGTGTGAAAGGATGATAAATAAATGACATTTCCTTTTGCCACATTTATCAGCAATATGTTTAAAGAACCTCCCACATTTTAGAGAACAATTGTGAGCTTTCGCACATTTAAAGGATATCAATGAGGCGCTTAGATTGCTCAAGAACCAGTTAAACGTTTTCACACTGTTCATTGATACATCTCGAGAAGTACTTTGAAGGTGGTAAAGCATTGTCCTCGGATTAATTATTTGAAAAAGGCATGCAAACGATGGCTTTTATAATTTAGCAATGAACCAGCCGAGCCAGACAATATGATTTGTGCAATTATCGCGACGCTCGTGTGACGGTTCGACTCCGTGTGAACTAAAATTTCTCGGAACCAAGTAGAAGTAATATTTGCATTCAAATCAGAATCAAAAGTGAATAACCCTCTTCCACTTTTATCATCTCCGCCTGTCAATACATTAGGAAAGTTAATAATAATAGGACTAAACGACCAATAATTTATTAGTATTAGTCATTATCAGATTGAACCAGACCGAAACAAGTTGGATTACGATGGATTAAATAGGATCAACTTCCACATTTTTGCATTATTATTTCGTTTTGCTTATTGCTTGCTGAGACAAAGAGAGAATACAATGTTGGCTGTCAACACAAATAATTAAAAATTCTATGGCAGTAGAGTTACAAGTGTGGTTACCAACATCTCTCAACAATGGCGAGACTTAATTTTCTAAAATAAATTTTTTACCAGTAATTCAGAGGTTTTGACAGGACAAACTTAGTATTTAAGTCGAATGAATTTTAAACTCAGTATTTATTAATAGTTTAAATAAAATAGATTGAAAGCGTTTGGTTGTTAAGCTGACAATTTTTAATACTTTTTTAAAGGATTACACATTTTTATTTATGAAGGATGACATGGCGGCTTCGATTGTTACTATTTTGCCAACTTGCAGCTTATTAACACTGAGCAAAACTTAAACAAAACTTGAAAATTTTCCTTTAAAAAAATCGTTGAGACATGAGATTACTGAAAGGTGAACTATTACTGCAGGACACTCAATCACGAATAGGCAGTTGTTTTAGAAGGAAAATCTGGTGAAGTCATTTTTACGACTTTCAGACTCTTGACAGAAAATACAAGTTTCAATTCTGATCATGAGTACAGTCAGGTATCAGCAGTCCATTTCACTTTCCATATCTGCCATCACCATCATAATCATTATCAACGGTCGGTCGACCCATCGAAACAAATTTTTATTTTTTATTTTTGAATGTATTAGCAATATGCAGCAGACAAATCAAACACAGAGATCGATGTGCAAATTGTGGCCATGCATCTCCTCTTGAAAAAATTTAAACTTAAGATATGGATTTTTTTGTATGTGATGATGATGATGCTTAAGATGGTATTTTGATATGACGGTAACATTTCATAGATAATAAGTTGTAAGACTGGGTAGATTTCAATTAGAGACCAGGATGGACGACTTTTTTTCCCTTTCAATATTCACTTGTCTTTTTTTATATAAAATATGATCAATTTAACAGAGAGGATTTGTCTGTTGCACTTTTTTTTATTCTGTCTTATCTCCTTTTTCTGATGAAAGTAAAAAAAAGGTGTTGCGCTGAGTCTTCCTTTCTTTTCCCCTCATTTTTTTTCGAGCCATAAATTGCATATTTTGTCAATTGGGATTATAGTACAAGTTGATCTGATACTGCAATCAAATAATAAATATTTATTTGACTCTTATTCCATTCTTTTAGTCGTCGTGAGTTCGTGAGGAAGAATGATGAGAGCGGGTTGGACGCTTGTTTACTCATGAGGGGGAACGTCATTTTTTTTAGAAAATAGTAAATCGCAGAAAATCTGTTTTGGGCAGAGTACCTATGTGAATGTACGTATTTTATATTATGTAACCTTTTGAGCAAACGGTCAATGATATTGTAAATAGCAACGTAAACCTGGTAGTAGAGAGTACTGTGATGTGTAGTGATACTTGCTGAAATTTTAATAAGTAGATAAGTAGTATGAATTGAACTATTCATGATCAAGAGGAATTTATTCCCAATGCAACGTGAAGCACTTTTCTTTGGCTCTGAAGGATAAATGTAGGAAGACACAGATCGGAGAGCAATGCACTCTGAAACAAAATTCCATTGGGATATTGATTTTTTCTACTATTATGAAACATAAATCTAAAAAAAATTCAATTCAGATTAGTTTGTGATCAAACGAAGAGAGTTCACCAATAAGTCAGAATATAATATGTGATGCAGCATCAAAGTTGCCTTTTTGTTTGTGCGTGCGTGTGTCCGTAAATGTGCTCAGTGGTCTTGCCAGCAACAAATGTTCCTATCACGGATTATCGTTCATCCTATTGCAAATTATATCGCACATTAAGCTCTCTTTACTGCTCCTCCTTTCAACCTTCCCATTTTCCTATTTTCGATTGGAGTCTCATCCCTTTCCAAATTCGTCACGGGTATTTTATTTCCTCCTTTACCAGATCCTAATATAATCAAACTGATAGACATTTTCGAAAAAAAAACTAAATAAATCGTAAACGCAACACAATAAGCGATTTCATATCTTTTATTGAACTCGTTCCTTCTTGATAATGAGTGTGATCATTAAACTGTTAAGCATGAGGTAGTTAATGGGAAAGTCAGAATGATCATAATTTTTTATCAAGCAATGATATTATTCTCGTGATAAAAAAACTAACTGTAAACAATTGCTGGCTGCTCATCGACATCATCGTCATTTCTCCTTTTTGCAGCGAGAAATAGGAAGCAGGAGGAGGAGGAGGACATGGTTAATTTATTATCTGATGATGAGAATAATCGTAATAAAACCACTAATAGTTTAAATATTAGCAAGAAAAAAAAAGATCACATAAGATTGATAGAGATACCTTCCCTTTTTTGAACAAGATGGACAGATAAAAAATGACGAGAGAAGAAAGCCTTAATTGACAGTAGTTTTGCTGTATTACCATTTCATTGCACACATCTTAGAAAAAAATACAATGAATCTGTGGGTCAGAGCTTGAGCAAGAAAATGATAATTTTGTTTTAAAAAATATTGTTTTTCCTCCCCTTCTCCTGTTCCTCTTGTTATTTATGACTGGCAAAATGACTACTTGAAAAGGGAAACTGCTACACATGTCCACTTTTTTTCTTTCTCTACAGTGAAGACGAAAGTAAAAAAAAGTAAAGTTCAAATCCGGTTTAGTAGCAGTGCAGTCAAAGGGGTAGGCTTTTGTTGATGATGAAGATGATTGGATGAGTTCAGTTGATGATCATTCAAAGAAAAAAAACTGCATGTTTTTTCTCTTCGTTATGTACATGTTTGCATCTATATTATAATATGTCATGTCAGACAGTCCGAATAGGTTAGGCAGTAGTCAGCCAGACATTGAACAAAAAGCGGTAGAAAACAAAATATTGTTCCCATCTTTCCTTGTAAAACTTTTTTATATTTGCACACCTGCACATTATCTTTTACAGTACAGTAGTTGTTGGAGTAATAGAATCCTCCAATGATAAAAAACAAAAGACAAGAACTTTTTTTTTACAAAAATGAAGACTTTACTACAAGATTTGAACATTATTGGGAAGCCATGCAGGTATGTTTATACACGTTTCTTTTTAGAAACATGTAAAAAAACAATAACGATTATTACGATGACGAAGATTATGATTATTATTATTGTTTTAAGGGGGAAAATTCCACTGAGCAGCCACCACTGTTAATCATTTTCATGATTCATGTCGTAGAAAAAAACAAGAAAACTTATTATGGTGGGATAGCCTGACGCTGAAATAACTGTTTTATGTAAAAAAAAGAGGCAACTGCTCACTTGCACTCTTATTACATGAGTTAGGGCTGATAACTTCGTTCAAAGGGATATAAAAAATCTTTACATTAAATATTAAGATTTTTTGTCGGTAATCTTTTCCACTTTTGAGGATTTTGTCTGAAGATAATTCTAATTTGATTATCTGGTCAGTCACTCGTTACGCCAACGACAAATTCATAAATAATTGCAATTCAATGAGAAGCAGGAGTAATAAAGACAAAGAGAAAATCATAAAAGGGAAAACGAACTCGGGCCAAACCCTGTGCATGTCATGCATGAAATATCATTATAATCATCTGCATACAGACGACTATTTAATTTTACTACTGCGGTGACCTGTGAGTGCACAAGCTCTTCTGAACAAAAACACGTAGGCAGGCAACATTTCGTCAACATGAGCATATTTTATCGTTTGTTTCAGCTGCTGAACTTTCTCGCCGCTTTAAATTTTTTGTGTTTTTCAGGTAGGACATATTCGCATAGATCATTCTCAATTTTGAAATTTTGCTTGGCATACTTGATCCAGATGCGAAAGGACAGGCGGAAGGTTGATAATCGCTTTGTAATACCCTTGCTACCAGATTCCTGCTGTTTGATTATGATTTTGTCTCGTTTTCTGACCTTATGTTTGTCTACATGGAAATGTTGAGCTTTGTCTCAAGTCTCGACTTCAGTGCATAATTCCGAGCCTTCATTCACAAAACATTTTAATTTTTCAAAGGAAGACAGATGCTCATGAAATGATGATTGCGGCGGTGTTGGCCATTGGTGTGATACCACAAGAGTATCAAAAATCACCATAAAAACTGAAAGAATCCACCCCGCAACATCAATTCACATTACTCATTGTCTCAAAGACGAGACGAGAGTGAAACGCAACTCATAAAAGCGAAGGAATTTTCCTCTGACATTTTTTCTCGGCAGAAGCCAAACACTTTTTCATATTTTCAGGTAAAAATTGATGTGATGTATTTGCTGGTGTTGCGTTATTGGCAAGTTCAGGATACACGAGTAATTCTCCGGTCACCAGGCGAAAAAGATATTCGTGCAGGAAAGTTGTCTGCGCTTTGCCTCGTGCACATTTTTTTATCAAATGCACAATTGCACACAAAAATATTTACACAATAATCCTTAGCAATAATAGTACAACGTGCAAACGCCTATACATTAATAAGTTCACTCCTCCTCTCGCCATCGTCGCAATCAAGTCACCAAGTTTATATGCATTATAAGATGAAGAAAATACCAGAATGTGTTTTTTGTCGTGTGCGGTTATGCAAGTTTATTCAAACACAATAAATCTAACACGCTTTCAGGCATGCATGTGCGGCGAACAAAATAATAATAACAAAACGTGTTGCTTCGAGTGTCGTCGTGTGGAATGTGCGGATGAGCGAATGAGACCCGAAGAGAGAGAAAAAATGTTCAAAAGGGCAATAAATAAGTAAAATATTGCATCATCGTAATAGTAATAATAATAATAATAATTGCCGTGATATAAAATATCAACTATCATTATTGTGATTCTCCCTGATCGCCGTCCTTAGTTCCTATTATGTGGCATGCGTGTCTCCTTTTATTACCCAAAAGGGAGCTCGTGTATCCATTCACTAAAAAACGTCATATTTTATGAAGGAAAGGATAACGCCATTGTGATGTTAATCGCCGTCATCATCATCCCCAATCCACGTCATCAATAATATCAATAATTTGCATAGAGGCCGATATGTACACAATGTAATTTCTTTGAGCGACGATCCCTTCAGTTTCGTTTGCACAAATAAGTGGCTAAATAAATGCTAAAATCCTTATGGTTATGTGTAATATTTTAGCGAGAGAAGTAAACGAAGGAGGAATAAATGAGACATGATATCGGTATTTCTTGGACGTTGCTCTTTTTTCTGTGGCATGCATCAAATGTCTCGTTTGGTCATCATCATAATTTTTTGAATGAGAGAACAGTACAGTTTTTGTTTACACGCAAAGACGTTTGGTCAGCCGCAAAAAATGTATATAATGAGGATGAGTATTGGATCCAAAAAGATTTATGTCTTTGGATATTATTACTGTTGCGCACTAAAAACAAATATTAAATATAAAACACAGATTCGAATTTTTTTTCTCTGATGACCCGATTACATAATGCGGTGAAATCTTCCGCACGACTCACTGTCAAAGTGTATCATTCATTGTGGCTATTAGTGGTACTTAGGCAAACTTGCCAATTTTTTTTAGGAATATCAGCGTCATCTTGAAAAAAAAAAAGAAACGGTCGACATGTTTAAAGCAGAAAATTGAAAATTTAGCGAGTGAACACACCTGCCAAAATATGTTTAAACTATATACAAGCACGAATAGAAGTACTTTTCGTAA
>JAHZNF010001953.1:0-11395 GCA_027744215.1 Troglopedetes dispersus
GTAATCAACTTAAGAGTGTTTGTTTATTCTTATGCATATGTGCAATAATAATTTAATTTAGGAATAGCAAGTTTATGTTAGTTTGAGTAGTAAAAGTTGCACTCCAGGATAAACTATGATGACATTGTATTTACATGTGCGTGCATGCTGAAAAAAAAGTTGTTGTACTGCCATTTTGTTACTTTTTTCTCAGCACCTTTACAAAATTTGCATATTTTGAGGCAACTGAACTCTCAAAGTTTGCTACTCATTTGTCATCAGACTGATGCAATATAACGAAAAAAAATCATACACGCTTTATAAGCATCTTATCAATATTATGACAACTTATACAAGAAAAAGGACAAAGAAAGTTTTCATTGTACAGCGTTGGCGCGTGAAAAAACTTACGAAATTAATGCATTCAGTCGATCCCTTGGATAACCCTGAAGATACATCAGTTATTCGAAATAACACTAAAAGGTGCTCATGCTCAGCCACCACCAGTCAATAAACTTATTACTGGTCGAGTGAGTACCTGAGTGACCCATTGTTTCATATATTTTTTACACAAAAAAATCCAAACGGTCTTGACGAATGATCATGCTTCACAACTTGATTGTTTTGAAACATGTAATAATGCTGCTATCACATCATCTCATCGTTAGGTTATAGTTATGATGATAATGGCAATAGTTTTTCGTTATGGTCATCCAATTCACGAGTCCATCCTTGCACGGTCAAAAGCCTCACATATGAGTAATCATAATGGTGATCAGGAAGACAGGAAACTTACTATTATTGCTAGAAGACGTTTTTATTGGCTCACATTTTGACTGCATTTTTTTCTAGGTGAAAGTGGTAGAAAAAACGTTCTACGAAAATTGACAAGTAACAGTGAGTCTATGCTTTGTAATATTTACAGTGAGATGATGCATTTTGTCTACCTAACGCTGTAGCAAATCTGCAAATTGTACCAACAAAATGTGGTCGCTATTGTCGTATGTGTCCACACATATTCTCAGGTCAGTTCACCAGCTCTTCCTTTCTTTATCGTCAATTATAAGGAGTCAGCCAACGTAGGAATTATCATATTATATTGTATCGTGCAGCATGATCAGCATTTCTCGTTTTTTTATTAAACATTCAGATCATCGTTCAGATTGTAAAGCCACCAAAATTTGCATTTTATTTGGCAGCATAGCACTCACGTCAAAAATAAATGCAAATACAACAAAATCATCGTGAGTGTTGAAGTCATTGACAGTATGAACTATATTTACTGGCGAGTGAACAAGTTGGTAGTGTGATAATTGCTACTACTCGTTTTTTTGTCTTCGTAATTATTGCGTATTGTCTTTGAGATCGTAAAGGTGGAAGAACTTTATTGATCACGGTTATCATTACGGTGATCACTGTTATTGTTACCATCAGCAGATTGATAATATGCCAATGAACAAAGGTCACTTCCACTTTTTACCACAATCGAAGAAATGCCAACATTCATGGGATTCACAAATGATTCATCCATTCCGTTTGTTGATTAAAAGATAATTATACTAATTCATTTGAGAAACCGCTAAACCACGTTCGAATTCCTGCGCATTTAAGCGAAATGACAACAATTCAATTGTAAGTAAACTATAGTAGAAACATTCGTCATGCACACAATGTACGGATAAGCTTTCTTACCTTTGTTTCCCTTACCTTTTTTTGAGCTATGCTGACTTTACGTCGACACATTGTATTGTGTCTGCTGTTGTAATGTTTGATGAAGGCGATGATGATGATCGATGGTGTTAGTCTTGCATTGTTGCATGTAAAGTAAGTACCAAGTACCAGGAGCATTTGAATTGAGCTGTTCTCTTATTAAATGCAATCGACATGGTTGATTTCACTTTTTAGAAGTTTCCTTCTTGCACCCTTCCCATCTTGTCTGCAGGAGGAGGAGACTTTTAGTGCAACTTTTTTTTTTAACTCTTGCTACAAAGTTATGCACACACAGTAAAAAACTAGTCTTGTCACTAGTCGCTTCGCTACTCTTCAAAGAAAAGTCCCCTTCTCGCAAAGAAAATTAGCTATCATTACAATTATGATTGTGTGATTATGGCAAGGGTATGCTGAAGGGAATCTATGTATGTATGTGTACAAAAAATTTACAAAGAGACTTCAACAAACATATTTCTGGTAACAAGAGGTGCAAGATTCGTTTTTTAAAATATTATTATTGCACTGAAGCGACTTTGCCTTATGGCATTGACCTTTTAGCGTGATAGTCGCTTTGCATTTTTTTGTCAAATGAAGCACAAGACAATATTAGCTTGTATTGGTTAAAAAAATGCATTTCGGCAAAGAAAATCAAGAAAGTGAACAAGTAACAAGTAACTGTTTTGCATATTTTATTATTACGCAGGAAAATCAAATGCAATGAATGATTATTTGTTGAAGTAAATGCTCACACGTTTTCTGCTCAACGTTTCATTTGTCATTAGGGAAAATTTGAACTTGAGTGAGAGAGGCTTGACTTTCGAGGAGACTGGCGAAAAATTTGCATATTTTTCTGGGAAACAGAATATGCAAATTGGAAGTGTCAGTTTTACTACAATCTGTCAAAAAAAATATTTAAGCGATTGTTTCCTTAATCTCACGGTTTTATTATGACGAATAGTGGCGAGGTTCACTTCAGAATGATGTCCTAAGGCGCCTTTGTTGAGAATTGCAAATTTAACAATGTGCCGTATAGCTGTTTACATTTTCATTAAAAGTTATTTTCCCTCGTTGTGCCAGCTAAAATGTCTCTACCATTTCGTTAAAATGAAACTGCTTAAAGCTGAAGAAATACACTTTTAATCATTATTTTTGCTCATGAAACATAAAAAGGTGTCACCGAGGAAAGTGAAAAGCGCAACAAGTCCTCACACATACATAGGTATGTATCTACTTGAAAAGGTGATCGTGTAACAGCCACAAAAAATTACACAAAGATGAGTAATCTGTGTGAAAAAAGTAATTAATTTTTTTCGAGAAAATAAATATATTTAAGTCAGGGTTAGTGTTAATTACAAGCATATTTGAAGCGTTAATGTCTTCGTTTTACCTATTATCATCCTCACACGAACAAGTAAAACGAGTACAGCTTGTATCAAAAAGAGGGTGCATGTTGAAACTGAAACTTTAAAAATTAAATGACACTTGCGTCGAGTGAGACACCATCTTTTTTTTATCTCCACCATATTATCCATATCTTGATGACCTTCATATGCAGCACACAGGAACTGAAAAATGTCTAACAAAGTAAGAACACCACAGAGTAGAAACAACCCATTCTAAAAATTTACAATAAAAAGCAAAACTGTCGCACGACACTTCTTCTTGAAAGCGTCACTCACGGTGAAATAAAAAGTTGAGATTGTTGATTTTATAGTTTCCTTCAGGGTGTTCGTTCCTACACGCGTTTTTGAACTTTTGTGGTATTGTTGATGGCGGTGTTTACGGGGATAAATGGCATTATTGTTCTTCAACTGGGTATCACATTGTTTTCTTGCGTGTTTTCCCTCAATTTTCCTAGATTTTGTGCATGATATATTTGTTGAGAGGAGATGGGGAGCGGGAGCGCAAATCCTTCATTTACTTTTTTTGATGACCGTACTGACGTTGAAAAATGTGAGTAGGAAAGGGGATTAACAAGAACGAGACAGAAATTGTGAGAATTTTTCCTTATTTCTGTGTCATCAGCATTCTTCATTGTAATAGAAGTGGAATGGGCATTGACACTTGCTTCGTCTGAGATGTAGAATAAAATGGGTACATACATACATTGTTCCAGGCATGTGGCTCTTCAATCTTAATTGCAACCATTTTAATAATAACTTTGTTAGAAATATTAACGCATGTGTTGCGCAGACGAATTTTAAGCCCTTCTGTTTCGCCTAATTTGAGGGAAATTGCACGTTGTGAAGCTATTGAATCATTTATAAATCTTATCTTGAGCTTACCTCATCCTACATACTCATACTAGCATCAAAAAATTAATTGACCCGAAATCCTTCATTGCCAAACTTTAGATGCCTTGAGCTCTGTGAGTGTTCTTTTTAGTTTCAACTTAATGGCATGGTTTTTACTTTTCCCTTTCTAGGTTTTTACTAGTCGGCTGAAACGGCACTACCAAAAAAATGTTGATGCTTTACTATTATTTCAGTTGAACAAATTAGGACATCATCAACAAAACTTTATTTCAGGTTAGAATAAAATCAATGTTCGTACGTGTGTTTGATGAGTTGAATTTGAATATTGCAAGATGATTCGCACCTTATCATATCACGAAGTCGGCTGATTCCTTAATTTGAACCAATAGAATTTTAGAATTGCACACATTATAGTTTGGTAGATAATATCTTTTCAAAGAAAGATAACCATCTTCAAAAATTGGTTTGCATCTAATGAAGATCTGCGCTAAGAGGGGTAATTTTTTCTAGACCAGTTCCACTTAACAAAGCAGAGCGTAGTTTGAAACATCCTAAATCAGAAACCTCTAAAAAAGTCAGCGTCTAATTGCATTATTGCAGTCATTAAAAATTAATGTTTTTGTTATGTCCATTTCAGCTTCACTGCTCACGGGTTCGATTATTAACACAAACTAACCAGGAACGTGTGACATTAAATGGTTCACCATAAATTCACACCTTTTAAAGTACATAGTTAAAACACCAATATCAGTTCTACAACATGTTTGTGTATGTGTTTTCCTGAAATTTTTAGCCTAATCATTTGGAGCTGTAAACAAGGGTATCTGAAAAACAGCGCTGGTGGTAGATGCACACATTACTTTATCACTTATTTTTTTCCATGTCTCTTAAACGATTCTTCATCCCAAAACAAAATTACTTTGTGTAGGAAAAAAGGCCTTACAAATGTGTTCACACATTTCCCGGTCGGTTGCTTAATTATAGGGTAATTTATTACCGGCAAAAAGCTCAGCATGGCACACAGTCAGCTTTGCAATGTAAACGCACATTTGTCACTTGCTTTTTAAGTGAAGGACAGTCACATCATGACACAAAAAAAACTCTTTTGAAAGGGACAATAAATTCTGGCATAAAAAGTGCTTTAGTTTCGTTGTGGTTTGTTAAGTACATTTTGAGTGCATTATGAATTAGTAGGAGTCCAATTGTTCAAAATTATGCACACATCATATGTCTTTCCGTTCACGGATGGAGGCTCAACTGATACCCACAAGCTCATTTTCCTCAACATTTGAGATGATTAATGACAACCAAGCAAGAAATCTTTTCACAAGAATTATTGGTGGTGCATGGGCATGTCACTTGTGCCTTAACGGTAAGCTGTGAGAAGGAGCACAAAGACGGTAAAAGTAAAAGGTATGATCATGCAATTTGCAAATCAAGGACTTTACAAATTTGTCAAGTGAAAATATTAAGGTAGGTCATATTCAGCAGCACCAGAGCAATGTCGGAGATGGAGAATCATAAGTACTAAAACTCAACTCTGTGATAACATAATACAGCAATAACACGATTCGATTTTCGTTTTGCATTTTTATCTTTCAGGCGTAAACTCATTGCATGCGTCACATGTGCGGTGTTACAAAGGAAATTGACTTGTGATAAAAATGGTTTCATGTCATATTTTTAAATACTATACTCAAACATTTAAGCATCTAGAAATCCATGATTATTGCTTGAATCGGGACGCTCAAAACTTGCGTTCATTGATTCACACATGAAAAAATGTCTGAAGAAAAAATCATATAAAGTACGTTATCGTACACATACAGCATTTGTATTTTACTAAATTCAATACATTTGTGCAAACGGTAATGAATTAAATTATTCTCAAATAAGAGCAAAGCCGGTTCCTAGGTTGCGAATTTCACATACTTTTAAGATTTTTTATGTTGTCTGTCTCTTACTCTCACTCTGACTCACTATATAACAAATTATTCTTGATCATTTCAGTCGAAGGTGCTTTGTTTCCTCCTTGCAACGAAATACAGAAATAAGAAATGTTTACCGTGGTTAACATCAACACTAAATTACCTTATCATTGTCTGCATACACCATCCTTTTGTAATTTAGGGATTTTCAAGAAAAAGCACAAGTGGCTTTCTGATGGAGTTTGAATGTGCACAAAAAGTATTCGTTATATGACCCTGAAAACGAAGACAAAACTATCAATTGATTATCATTATCATGATTATCTATCCTAAGCGCTGACGGGACAGCCGAAACAGAGAGACAAGATATGCGAGGCATAAAACAATTTACCCGTGCATATTTATTCCTGCACTTTCTGCTGAATGATTTAGATAGTGAACATATTGGCTTTTAGCATAATTCAGGATAATTTGTGATGTGTTACTGAAGAAAAATAAAGATGAGGATGAGACTAAAGAATTTATTGATATTGCAAGGGAAAAGACGAAGGGAGCCGTTTAGCAAGATTTTAGATGTCTTCAGAAGTCGTTGTAACAATAATTACACGATCACTGTTTCTTTTCTCTCTTGTTCCTTTCAGCTCCCCCTTCTTTACTGTTTTTATGCAAAAATATATTCGCCATTATTCATGCTGATGGTGATATTGCTCATGATCACGATGATCACCAAAAATCTTTAGGTTACACTGCATTCCTTTTCAAGTGAAGATTGAATCCCCAATCCCCAGAGGACTCTTCATATTGGTTTATGCATGAAATTAAACACAACCGCCGTGCGCCACGAAAAAAAATCATAAAAGAGTAGGCCACTTTTTGGTAAACATCAACTAGCTCCAAGCATTTCATTTTCACTACGAGAAAACACTACTCCTTTAATGTGGTGTTTACGCAAAAAGTTAGGTGTTTACGAATGGCAATACCTGCACACAAAGCGCATCGAGAAATACAAGATGATGCTTTAATTAGTTATTTATTGGGTAGGTATAGTGTGTCTCGTAAAAGCGTAAATTTTATTCACCTTTGAAAATATAAAGCATGCAACTTAAAACGGGGAACCCAGCAAAAAACTTCTTTTATATTTAATTTAGAAATTATATTGGATTTCAAAGACGATCCCTACATAAACATGCACTTACCTACTGGGCTAACCACTTAACGTGGTATTTTAAACCCAAACTTGATTTTTCCCTTTTGTTGTGCCTTCACTCAAAGGGTGCAATGCAATGCTGCTTCTGCGTTCGCAATAAATATTGTACGACGGCTACTACAACTGCTACTATACTACTACTGATTTGTTGCAGGTTTTTTGGTATGGGTATAGATTTTATTTTCTATGAGGTAAAATGCGGTTTTAGCTGAGGCATGGCAAAAAAAGGCTGCATTGATTTAATGGATGAAACTGGTGAAAAATGAGGTGAGCAGGTCATTTGACTGACCCGGAAATTCGTCGGTGATCATCATCACTACTACATACACTACCACCATCAATTTTTTGGGCTTGTGTTTTTTTTAATTTCGTTACTTATTCCCACTTCATTTCCCTTCCACAACAGCATCTTATCACCACCTGTAATAATAATAAAAATGTATGCGTTACGCGTACGAGTAGGTTTTGATGATCTATTGAGTTATTGAGTTATCTTCACCTAAACACGTACCTTGATTTAAGGGTTTTTGTATGTCGTCGTGGACCTTTCGGTCTTCAGAGGTTACTTCAGTAGGTGGGTTGCGCATTATCCCAAGCACGCAAACATGATAAACTGGGTTAATGTGTTATCGAAGAAATTTCCCTTTTTATTGGAATGCTGCACTCGTCTGCGGCAGTGATTGTTTTTCCGTGAGCGAGCATTAATAATTTTCTGTTATTTTACAATTTCGGCCCGTGTTATAATTAGATTGAATTATTTTTCCCATGCTCCAGTGCTCCATGCTAACTTTTGTGTTGTATTAGTTGCATCATTTTCGTAATCAAATTTTTGGTGTAAATGGGACATCAAATCTTCTGATCGGAAATATAGTCCACTTAGGCAGCATTTCCTGATTAAAACTGAAAATTCTAGCGCAATGAAAAAGGGAAGTGTATTATTTATAAAAAATATTCATAAACTCATTTTCCCCCAATTAATGCTTTCCTTATTATCTTGACTTTTCGATATCCTTAACCACAGCACTTCAAACTACTTCCCACGCCTTTCCCTTTCTTTCTTTGTAATTTTCTTAAATCTCTGTGAATTGGGAAAAACGCCGTGTGCACTAACTGCTACATACCTGATCGAATTTTAGAGATAAGCAAAGTGACTTTTGTTCAGGTAAAACAATGTAAAATGGCACATGTTTACAAGCTGAATGAAACCGCAAAAAGCAATAAGTTGCAAGTTGGATTTACGATTTTACGACTTTGCTGAGAAAAACTGCAACACAATGCAATCCAATGCACACAATCATCTTTAAAAATCAGGCAGGGTTTGAAACAACGACAGCGGCAACGAAATTCATTGTCAAGTTCATTAATCTTCCTTCATTTCTCACTCAATTACCAACAGACATGCCCACAAGTTGGTTCTCCGCCCTTGAAAAACTCATCTCATCTTCAGACTGACCTAATTCTAGCTAATTTGTCATTATCCATCATCCACATCATCAGTGAATATGGGATTATCTCTCAGTCATATTTCCACGCTGTGAAACATGATCTGTTTGCAATTATGTACCACCTACACAGTTGTAATGAGCTTTAACGATAATTTGAGGTGAAGCATTCTGTCTTTCCCTTTTCATTCGTCAGTCATAAATGTCTCAACGTCATTTATCCTCCTTCAGACGCATCCATGTTTCTTGCAACATTAACAATATTTGTTCAGTAGTGTGTTCATCAAATCATTTGCGTAGCCAACTCATCAGGTTTATTTCAAGTAATGTAGTGAAACATCATGATAGAGTACCGGTAGTCGCGCAAATTATCTTTCTTCATTTTAAATTGAAGCAAAGAAGATATAAATAGAAATGTTGATATATACTTATCCTTGGCTCTTTGAATGAAAAGGGAACAACCTGTGAATCATGTCCTTGCTTCCTTTCCATAAATATGAAGAAAAGGATGCCCATTTCATTTCGCTTATAGTTAATTCCAAACAGAGACTAAAAGATAAACAAGAGCCTCATGTGTTCATACCCAGTTGATTATTATTACAACTCTTATTTGGGCTGTTATTTCTGCTGATTATTTTTTATGACTACATTTTCCTAAACATTACCACACATTACATACATACTTGCACTTTATGAAGAAGTTCAGAACGCACAAGCGCATGAATGAACATCTTTTTAGAGGGATCAAGTAAGTGCGTTCATAAATCCTGGTGATGTCGGTTACACGTGGAATACGAGAAGAAAGTGCAATGAAACAAATATATTTTCAAGTAAAGGAGCCTTACATACACCGCACATTATAATATGAACAATAACATTTGCATCTAAAGTTGCAAATTTTCTCATTTCATTTAAAAAATAAAAGGAAAAATGTTAAGGGAAAAGCAGGTAAAATGTTAGTTGCAACGAGCATTGCAACCTCTGAATGTGGATTTGTCATGACATGCGAAAGCAGGTGGTAAATACGCGACAAAAAAAGTGAAGTTCATCAGGTGTTACTACAGAATGAAACGAAACAATGGGACTAATGTGATAAACAAAGCAGTAGGAGTTCTCGGAGGTTGAGTATGTCTCATTATGGCAGACACAACTCTCGTCATAAAATCAGACAAACACATCATTGTTGGCAAGCTGAAAAAAATCTCAACAAGAGTTTGAAAGAGAGTTAAAAGGACGTCAGAACGAAGAGAATTCATAAGAGTGTAGTTCATAGTTCACAGCGTACATTATTGCCAATAAATTAAATGCCTTGCACCGTGTGATGCACATTCCATTCTCTTAGGTACTTCAACTCTTCTTTGCAGATTTTTTTTGTAAAAAAATGAAAAACAGTTTGCAAAAGAATTGCTACGGCAGAGTGAAGAAAAAAGGGGGTGATTAACGGACTGAGTTACAATACAAGAACCCTTGCTTGTGTGAGTAATATTATGATGGTAATCGTTATGAGTGTGCAGTTAAGAGCTAGTAAACTCCTTGGTTTGTGGTATATGGCACTGATATGACATGAAAAATAATTATGAGCTGCCTACAGGTAATAAATGAGAACCTACCCAGCTATCATGCCTTAAACCACCTTAGATTTTTTATTAAAAGTTGCATTGTTGCTTGGCATATGAGGGATCGTTGTTTCTTCTTCGCTGAAGATGGGGAGGTTGGATGGGAAAAAAGTGACAAATGAGCTGTGCTCGGCAGTGAACTCGAAAGTGAGACCGACGGAAGTAAAAATGTTAGGTCACTAGAAGCAAAATGAATTGCGGGAGGGATGTATACACTGATGTACTACCCTTAACAACAAAAAAAAACTTGGCAAAAGATATGTTGACCAATTTGCAAATTCAAAACAAAAATATATGTAATGGAGGTTATCATAATTAAAGTGTACGCTATTTATCCTATTTATCCGAAGTGGAGTGGTTCATGATCATGTTCCAAAAATTGACTATTGTAGATACAAAAAGAATTTGGTTGAATAGGATAAAGTTCATAATGCCTTTTAATATAATATTTAATATAATATAATATTATAATTATTTTAGCGTTTCGCTTATCGAATGTGACATCGAGTACTAGTAGTCGGACAATACTGGGAAAAAGTTAATATTATTTATAATTTACGTGTAACAGCCATATTTTTAAAAATATTATAAATGCAAACAAGGGCAACTATATGTTGATTTATTGTTAGAAGATATGTATGTTCTAACACTGAAATATTTTATACAACCACACGCTGTAATAAAAATGCACATAAAATGTACACGATTACCGTAAGTAATAATGACCACAAAAGTTACTTCATCATCAGCAGAGCACTTCAAGCCTCTTTGTTAAATTGCAGATAATCCTTTTATTTCTAAAAAAGGTTGCTGGCATCTTAGCGGTCATATAGTAAATTGACGATAAATCATTTTAAAAATGGATGTAATCTTTAAGATTTTCACTCACTAAACTTTCTTTTAAAATACATAATTCCTAATTAGCAAAAAATCTCGTGTGTACCTTGGTACATACTTTGGGTAGTAGTAAGCTTTGCAGTATTGAATGGAAATTTTTGTTATATTTCTGCAATTTGTATGCATGTTGGCACGTCGGCAAATGAATAAGCAATCCATTACTTGAAAAAAAGACAAGACTCCACAAAGGAAACTTTGCGTAGGTAGATTTGTTGCTTTTTTATTGTACGTCTTTGCTGCTAAAAAATTATGAAGGATGCAATTTTTTACATGCTAGATCCGGCTTCTCAAAATAAAATGTGTATAAAACAGTAAAAAATATTTACCACACCACAATTGATTACTTTAAGTAATCAATTGT
>JAHZNF010001954.1:0-13415 GCA_027744215.1 Troglopedetes dispersus
TATATACAATATGTGTGCACGCATAAAATGAAAAGCCACTGCCTTGTGTGTGTGTGTGAGTGACTTTGATGGTATTTTCTACAGAAGACGAAGAGCTATTAGGAAACCGTGCATGCGTACATTTCTCCTCAGCAGCGCAGCGGAGTTGAGCCAAGAAAAAGCATAAAAAGTTGAGTCAACAAACATCTCTCGGAAAGAAATATTTCTTGTGTGTGTGATGGAAAACCGCTCCTACCTAGTTTTCGCTTGGGCGATGTGAGCTGTCAGTATTATACCGAGGAAAAATATTTTATTGGCAGTTTGATGATGACGATGATGCTTGCATTACGTAACTCCGGAGCAAAAATTATTACGTGCACATTTTTATGATTATTGTATATATATTTTTTTGTCTTTATCCTTTTTCTTCATACCTTGGGTGCGCACGATAAGAGAGAATAAACATTTAAAGAGAAAAAAATGTTTTGAGGGAGGCGTATAAAAATTCTTTTTGGGGAAGAAGTGAATCATTCCTCAATTCTTTCACTTGTCATCATTCCGAAGGAAAAAAAAGTTGTTAAATGCTGAAAAACTTCTTGTAAGAGCGCTTTTTAAATAACCAAACAACTACTTTTTATGGCTGCAGCAGCCAGCCAGCGCGCACAAGGGATTGTGACGGGAAGCATATCTTAACTTACGGAAAATCGCTTGAGGACGCGAAGTCATCTCCTCTTTTCTGAGGAATAGTATGGATGCCTGCCACTCAATCCAATCTGAGCTCTTGTTATTTTTTTTCGAGTTATCTCAACAAAGACTTTTATGTTGTGAGTGAGCCAACTTTTCACGAAAAAGTTGTTTCGTTTCTTTTCGACTACAAACTCACTTTTTGTCTTTTTTTCTGAATAATAATCAGAGTCACAATATTACTTATCGGCTTGTGTAATTCGGAACATGACATGCGACTCAAATAAAGAGGTCTCTGAGATAATACCGACGCGTATTGATTCTAAAGTGAGCCGAAGAAAAGGAAGGAACATAATATAATTTTTCTTATTTCCGAAAAGGATGGGAGTACGACGCATGCAACCAAGAAATATCCAATAATATTACCACCTTAAATGACAATCTAGAAAAAAATCTTTTATGAAAAGAAGAGGGACTGTTGTAATATTTTATTGGTCTGGCTCCACAATCCAATATTGTGATGCACTGGTGAAGCACTTTCGTAATATTCCGAGTTTCAATTGGGAATGCACAGGAGCAATTTTATTCTTGTGTGAATAAATTACCCAAGGAAAAAGTACAATATTTCTTCTTATATTGTACAATATGACTCCCTTGTTGTGCACTAAACGGTCTTCCATTTCGCGGCGGCGGCGGTGGTAATGGTGGTACATATCAAGAGCGCACGCATATCGATCCACATGCACACAATAATAATATAGGAACAGTTGTGTCTGTATTTTATTACGCACCTTGGTTCCCCTTCTCTCATATTTCTTTACACATGAAACGACTGAGGCAAAGGAAAAACCATGATGGCGGATGGATAGACTAGATTGAACAAAGAATTGTGGAGTGGAACACGAAAACATCTCTTCCCCCAAAAAAAATGATAGGGTATTTCGAAAGGAAAATCTAGAAAAAAACTGAGAAGAATATCTTCCTCTTCCCACCAGCATTAAATATGTAATTGAATAATTCTTGTTTGGAAAGGTTCATTTGAGGTGAAGGTTGGACATTTTGAGGGATACGTTGTTATTTTGTTGTTCAACTGGAGCAACAAACCATATAATTTTCCTACATGGTTGCGTACATGTGAAAAAAAACGTAATAGTCGATTGCTTATGGACATGATGATTTCTATGAAGTAAAATACATACATCAATGAAGATAATGACGATGGAGAAAAGGGGAACCACTTGAAGATGGTTTTGAAGGGCGGATGGAAAAGGAGACGGCACAAATGATAAGATAAAAGTCGAAAAAAATAAAGTTTTTGATCCACAAGCTCAACACAGATGTGTGTTCACAAGTCTTTGGTTGTGGAAAGGAATACCGTTTTGGGTCATAAAGTAAAGGATGATCTTTCCCAAAAGAAGAAGCTCACTCTATTCATTGCATTATGGACACATGTCCCATTTACTTTTCTTACCATTTACAACCAATAACAAATAGGCAATTGTACAGCTATTCAATTTCATCTCTTTTAATTGAAACTCGAACGAACAAGATTGCGTTGCAAATGAGTCCTTCTTATATTTTCATCATATTTATTAGTTTATTTTACACGATATACAAAAAAGGGAAATCTAATAAGCCTTAATCCTCCCGCTAATACGATGTTTCTCTCATCATCGCATATTAAAATGAGTTGTGGTCATGCTGAAAAGGTTTAAAATTAATAACCCAAGAAGAGAGAATATAAATTGAATAAAAATATAAAAAATCATATGTATTATTATTGTCTGTTGAACAAGGACCATTACCAACATATTTATACACACATTAATTTTCTTACTACAAGTTATTTGCATTAATAAAAAAACTGGTCCATAAAAATAAGAAAAGACGAAGTCTTAAACCAGATGAAAAAAAAACAAATTTAAACTTTATTATGAAACCATCTTGGGCTGATCCTCGCTTCTCAAGGAGTGCAAGATGCATACTTAACGAAAAAAAGTCATTAATCAATTGTCGACACTTTGTAAGACAGCTTTTATGTTTTTTTTTCATTCTTTCTCTGTTCCTCTCAAAACCTTAGGATAATTCTATATGTATGTATGCATTTGTCGATGTATTTTTTAGGTGCACACACTACATATGTTTCGTTCATACTAAACAAGAAAAAAGCTATGGTGGTACAGCTGTGTCCATTTCTTTGGTGTATCCATAAAACTCTTTCGTGTTTTATATGGCCAATAAAATGTTATGAAAATGAAATAGAAATAATATACACAGACCGAAGGGAAAAAAATAAATGACGATGATGATGCTATTAGCTATTAACTAAACCATCATCATCACTGAAAAGACGGTATTTTTCTAGTATTGTTAAGCACTTATCGGATGCAATGACTTTCCTCTTTTATACTGCATCCCACCATCACCAGCATATAAGCTTTTTTTACGAGTGGTGCGGTGGTGGTCGTTAGTTCTGTTTTCAGGAGCAGCGTGAAAAGCAGCAGTGGATCCATTTTCGAGCTGCACACACAGCTCCTGCTTATTTTTCTTTCCTGCTTGGCATAATATTTTATGGGATTTTCCTCCTAACATACATAACTAATACTCTCTCTCTCTCTTACTTATGCTCTTGAGAGAACTCTAGAAATAGGAAATAAAATTGTACATGTGTAGATATTCGAAAAAGAGAGAAAAATTGGAGCTAAGACTGCGCTTATTATTATTACCATTTCTCTTTTTTCGCTTCCAAAAAAACGGAGAAAAAAATCCGTTGTTGTCAACCTAGTCTTTTTCTGTTTCACAAGGAGGAACAGGAAAAATGGAGAGAAATAACATTAAAAAGGGAAGAAGAATGAAAGGAATGACTTTACTTTGCCACCACTTTTTTTTCCTATTGTTTGCCAAGTCCTCCTCTGTGCTACACTGGATGCCATGTTGAAACCATTATTATTATGCTTTTTGTGTAAAAAGAGAGAAGAGAAGAGAGAGAGTGTGTGTGTGTGCCTTCCTCCTTTCTCAGTCGACAACACAACGGCAATATTTTTTTTCTCTCTTGTGAGAGGAAGAAAAAAAAGAAGGATTGGTTGCTGGTGGTGGTGTGCTGACACCAAATAAATCAGTCTTTCCAGCGTGTTGACTGTCTCATTTGTGACCTGAAATTGTGTCTCATCGTGTATAACTTCTTTTCCCTTTTTTTTGCTCCTTTCCTTCCTTCCTTGTGTTGCACTGTGTGGTTAGCACGGTCACAATGCAACTGTATTATTTATCAAATTCTGGAGACATTGGAACGAAAAAAATGGAGACGCATTACACCAAACTGGACCATGAGTTATTAATAAGACCGATGTGGCCACTGTTATACTGCATACAGGAAAGAGTAACAAATTACACGTGTAATCAAAATATGTACAAAATGTCTTTGAACTTTTAATTAAGAAAGCTACCTTAATGGTAAAGACCTTATCACTTAAAAGGTAACAGCAATCTGAAAATTATATGGCAAAATGATTATGTTAATTATTCTTTCATCTCAAAAATTCAAAGTTGTTGTGACCAACCCTTCAAAAGAGGATTAGTTACATAGGTAGCTCATTAGACAAAAGTGGTGCACTTATCACGTGGAGCTTACGATTTTAGGACCGTTTTTAGTGCTAATTATAGCATGAAAATAAGTTTTATACTTTGTATTATTTTTTTGGTCATGGAAATGTTCCTAAATTGATATGTATTTGGAAAAGTCTGTTAAGTCAAATTCAGCATGAATCTCTTCTGAAGGCTCAATTTTTATGACCAAAACTACAGCCACCATTTTTACCGGTAATAATGGGACTTATGTGTTTTTAATGTCGTATCCACTTTCCCAAACCATCATTTCAGATAATAAAAAAAATATTGCCAGAATAGAAGAGGGCCTTCTTCTCTACTATACTCCTCGTGTAATTATCATTGTTGGGGAATAGGGTGGTCGTTAGTTGGATGACGGTATTTTTTTATTGTTACGACCGTAAAATAATCCTAAAGTAGTTTTTCTCTGAGTGCAACTCATTTTCTTTTTCTAAATATTTCGTGCCCATCACTTTCCTCCTCGGTCGATGATATTCCTTTTTGTATTATTATTCACACACGACTCAATATAACCAACCGCCACTCAAACATATTTTTTTATTGTTTTTTTTTCCTTTTCACTATTAAAAATTACCTTGGTTCACTATTTGTACCTTTTTATATATATCTTAGTGCGTGTGTGTACTTCTGGCTACTAATAGTAATGATGTGGTCACATGCTACCTTCTTAATTTCAAATATTGATTTGAAATGCTCTTGCCAAAACCATCAGCATTCTCGTGTGTCTTCTCACTGACCATATGAATACGCGAGTGTGTCACATTAATCTTACATTATTGTTATGCACCACGTAAAGTAGGTAGCAGAAACTAGTCACATTTTTTAATCACGTTGCAGGAGCCGAGACAAAATAGAAAATCAATAGTCCAAAAAAAAGTAATTAATTTCTCCTTTTATATTTCTTAAAGCTCAACAATCTTCAAACATTATTAGTGGCTAAGTGGAGGGAGTTTAATAAAAAAAACTTTTAATTAGAGATCCTATGACCTCCTTTAAACTCACAGTGAAATTTGTAGAGGAATAATAATAATGATTGAACAAAAAATGATGATGATGATGATGATAACTTGTCATTGCAAAGCAGATGAGGAAACGAGCCTTGCAAAATTGCATCTCATTTTCATACATTATTATGATTATTTCAGAGTAGATTACTTACCAACTGAACAAAAAAAAGATATTCATAATGCATATTTTCTGAGTCAAAGTAATTATTCACTCACTCCTTCAGTTTTTTTAGAGACAGTTGCATATTATCTTTGCTTGCAGCATGATAAGATGAAGAAAAAAATTCTACTGTTCAAAAAATGTTTCGTATAATGCATTTTTGCACCAGACGCCGGTGGTTCTTTTTTGTTCTTGAGACAGCTGAAACAGTATTGTTTGCTCTTAATAAAATAATGATTCATTGGATTCTGCCACTTTTTTAAGTGACCAGAGACCATGTTGTTGATACAATGCGACAGGTGTGTGCATCTCATAATAATACAAAAAATATGTATTATCTATCCATCTATTTCTGTTGAAGTGCAACAGAAGATAAAAAAAATTATACAAAAAAATGTGGCAAAAAAAAGGAACACGATACAATCACCACTTCTCTTTCTTATTTATCATCAGATGGTCATCATAGTAGTCAGCAAAGGCATTGTCGTTTGTCAGAGTATCATATAATATATTTAGTACAAAAAATTGAAGTACAAGCATTATCCCTTACGCTTATCATTTATTATGGCTATACAGCTGAACAACAGACATGGCTGACATGACAAGCCAAAAGAAACGAACGCGTTAAAAGACACGATGTAATTTATGTTCTACTTGTGAGCAACAAGCATTATTATTAAAGGAGCAGTTTTCTTTTTTCTCAGCTACTTTATTTTTTTTTTGTTGCAATGCACTTTTGCATTCATATACTTACCTCGCACTTGAGAGTAGTCTTTAGTGAGTTTTTGCCTCTGGCATGATTGTTGTAGTGACTTGGTTAAATGGGCACACATAAATATTAAATTACATTTTGATTCGCTTCTTCTGATTTGCTCGTCGGTGGATGTGTGTGGTACACACAAATAAAGTGACTGTGGAGTGTTCTGATTGTCGCCGTCAATGAAGAATAATAAATAGTGGGAGATAATAAGTGTCTCTATTTTTTGGTGATTATCATTATGACTTCCTTTCCTAATATACAAACACGCTCATTGTCACTAGTGGGACAATAATAATTATTCTTGATGATGATAAATACTAACACACATGAGTCATAAAAAATGGGTAATAATAGTGACACGAGTTACAATTTTCTTGTGTCTACAATACTTGATTTACCACAATGGATATTGGCTTGATAAGTTAGTTTTGTATATGAAATGTGTATTCTGAGTATTCATGCAAAAAAAGGAGTAGAAAATGGGTATCAAACTTGTGTGTGCGTGCTGTGCACACACAAGACCGACGACAATGGCAGTGATGATGACGATAATGATAATTCGGCGATCACGTTTTTCATGTTTTCTATTCAAGGTGTAATGTGTGAGAGGCCAGAGCAAATAAACTACAGCGGAGATTATTATAAGTACGAACAAGAGAAAAGAGGTGTTCCCACAAATCAAAGTAATTAGTCGTTAACACACTTGAACAAGGAAGTTTTCCACATTTAAAAAAAGACATATATGAAACAGCTGCACAGCGAAAAGTTTTGTGAAGGACTTTTTTTATAACAAGCATAACTCGAGTGTTAATAATATATATTTCAAATCTTTTGTGCAAAATCTTACAACAAAAAAACATGTGAAACAAAAATGATAACCTATGTGCTCATCTAGACCCCCATTATTATCAAGTATTAATGTCTTACTTTAGAGAAGTTTCAACAACAACAAAATGAACTCAAAACTTGTGGTGTATCATTTCGAGAGAAAAATTAGTTTATTAGTTATATGTAGGTATCTCATCTGTTCAAACGGTATTTTATTAGACAGCAGGCAAGGATAAATATAAGCAATGTAGCACCAAAACAAAACAAAAATGCTTGCAATTTTTAAAGCAAAAGTTTGTGTACAAAAAAATGTTTACACAAAAATTATATGTTGCGTTGTATACACACGCTGTGTGGTAGTAAATAGGCGAAACACAGAGAAAAAAAACAAACAAGCTAAACGTAAGCAACTGAAAATGCTTAGCAAATTATCAAGTATTTAATGTCTTACTTTAGAGAAGTTTCAACAACAACAAAATGAACTCAAAACTTGTGGTGTATCATTTCGAGAGAAAAATTAGTTTATTAGTTATGTAGGTATCTCATCTGTTCAAACGGTATTTTATTAGACAGCAGGCAAGGATAAATATAAGCAATGTAGCACCAAAAACAAAACAAAAAATGCTTGCAATTTTTAAAGCAAAAGTTTGTGTACAAAAAATGTTTACACAAAAACTATATGTTGCTTTGTATACACACGCTGTGTGGTAGTAAATAGGCGAAACACAGAGAAAAAAAACAAACAAGCTAAAAGTAAGCAACTGAAAATTCTTAACAAAATCAGAGTTGGTTACACATGCAAAATTAACTATGCTAAAATCTGCGCTATAATCTGAACGACTCCATCTAAACATCACAACGAATCTTATTTTGCATTTGATTCACGCAATCTCACCATTTTCCTGAAAGGCACCACGCTTACCAAGAATCACCCAGAATAATAAATTTTTTATGCAAAACCGTAAGTGGCCACAAAAAAAACTTAGGAAAAAATGGTGCACACTGTTTGAATAAGACTTCACAATTCTCCCATTCATTTTTGTTTTTCGCGGCTTTTTTTCTACTCCATTATTTACTATCTTCTTTTGTGAGTTGTGAGCTTGTGCTTCATACAATTTTTTTGGTCACATCAGAAACTCAAGCACTGCACAGAAGAGAAAAAAATGTAGCATTTGTTTTGTGAAAATGTTGAGTGAGTAAGTAGGTTGGTTTCCTTTCAGTAGACAGCAGCATGCAACAAAACACATTCATATTTTTTTCTACTATCGCGATACAAAATGAAACGACGACGATTGCAATGTTGTTGTTGTAAACGTTGCTGATGATGATGATGATGTTAATAATGATGATTAGAATAATGTTCATGATATTATGCCTTGCTGATGGTGGTGGTATGCCCCTGCAAAAATAATAATATTTTCGTGCTACTGGTGCTCCTGATAATTTGCCACGTTGTTATTTACTTATGCATGCACTTGAAGCTGCCGATAAACCTGCGTGAATTCTTGTACCACCTCCAATGCTACCATTTTTTAAATAATCACTTTCTTTTTGGCTGCATTGCAGAAGTGATCATTGTTGGGATGCAATTGCGAAAAAAATTACAATGTCAAAGAATTGACACGACTGCGAAAACCTTTTTTTTGGAGTGGACAAGCAACCAAAAAAAAATTGTGCACAAAAAAATCCTCACATCGTCCATGTCTAATCGTACGTGTCACTTCAGCTTTCATAGTTTTTTCAATGTTTTCTTCATGATTATTGACGAGAAGATTAGTTTTCTCGAGTGTCCCATTATTGGCCCCTGCACTGCTGCTTACTTCTTTTACCTGAACGTACTCAACTAACGATAATAATAATTGAATTCAACCTTTTCTCATCATCATCAAGTGTGATCATGATTTGAAGATTTTTGCGGCTCACTTTTCTGTCTGAGGTTATCTGTGGACAGGCTATACAGCATGACACAAAAAAATTATATATTTTTCTACTTATTCTTCTTCCTTTCATCTATCTGTATTCATTCACGCAGCAGCGTAACTTTAGAGCAAATTCCCATAAAAAAGATAATGGCCTTCTGTGTTAAGCTCTTTTGCTCTTTTTTAACAGAGATAATGCAAGTGTGGAAGGCTCGGAGAGAAGAAAAAAAACGTGCATGACTTTGGCAGTTTATGCATGTAGCGCTGTTTCATCCCTTATGAAAAGAAAAAAAAACTGATGATGGATGAGTGATGATAATGATTACAATAATATTCCTTGTATTTACCACGCTACCACTACTGTGCCGTGTGGGCTATTACCAGATGACTTTTGTATAAAAGCTGTTTAATATGTGAACCATGTTTTCTGTCTATTTTACTTCATATTAAAAAATGTACACAACACAAACACACGGCGGTAGTCGAGTGGCTTGAATTGAACATTAAGTATTCATCTTATCATTTAACGCGGCTACACACTCTAGTCCAACGGATGGACTCACTTTGGTCTTCAACTGCTCAGGATCCTCTAAACAAAAATCCGTTGTGCTCTTTTTTTATTCTCGAAAGGATGATAATGACTAATGACGATTATGATTATACCACAGTGATCAAGCTGCGTCGTGCATCATCAACGTAAATGCAGACAACATGCCTAAGCGAAAAATAGGAATGTGTATGTCTGCCTCAGCAGACCTGTTGTGTGTACGAAAAAAGCGAAGGCTAAAAATTGTTGAGTTGTTTGATACGATAAAATGGCAAAATGCTGATGATAGCGTGGCTCACACACACACATAATAAAAGCAGCATACTTACATTTCAGGCTCACTTCATCATCATCATCGTCATTGTAGAAAAGGAATGGAGGCGAGCAAACACAAAAAACGCAAAGTAATACAAAGTATAATCTAAAATGGCGT
Source organism: Troglopedetes dispersus (assembly GCA_027744215.1). NCBI lineage: Eukaryota > Metazoa > Arthropoda > Collembola > Entomobryomorpha > Paronellidae > Troglopedetes > Troglopedetes dispersus. The sequence continues at coordinate 9,942 of JAHZNF010001954.1, forward strand.
AATATAACTCCTGGTAATTGGCATGTTATAGAGAAGAAGGCTGCCTCACTCAAGTCAGTTCGGCATGACAAGGAGGCATGCAACACCACAATAGCGAAATAAAATAGGAGCTACTACGGTGCGCCACAGCAAAGTATAAAGTTAACCCCTAAGCATTCTCGAGACTCCCGGCATTGTACTTTTGATAAGTAATTTTTGCGCCATCCCATTTTTTTCTCATTCCTCCATATTTTTCCTGTTTCGTTCTCAAAAATGAGTATTTTGCAAGAGCTACCATGTGAAAGCATTGTTATCTGTGATAATAATATGCGCTCTGCTCCACACACACAAACACTCGCTATAATATATTTTTGGCTGCTGTGCTGTTGGAGCAATAATAGTAATAATAAATGAAATTGCACGAGTTGAGAAGAAAAAAGCTGAGCACCACTGCTTTTTTTTGTTCGGTTTATCTTATGTGGAGAAGAATCTAAATAGATTATCCCAAAAGGAAGCTGGTCTATAAAATGCAACTCTGTATAAGTTAAGAGATCTGTATATAGTGCTTATGTGTGTTAAAAAGCTGAAACCACACACAAGCTTCCCAATTATGATGTTACTTGCGTGTAAAAAAAAGAAGTGGTGAGCTTGGCTGCTGCTGATCACCGTGATGATGAGGAGCTTACAGCTTCTCGTGAAACATTTTGTTGGCATTGGTTGTGGTGGTGTGCACACAAGTCTCCACACAAAACTACACTTGCATCATGTTTTAAACTATGAATTAGGATAGCGAAGAAAAGAGAGAGGAAAGTAAGTAACGTTTTGAGAAGCCGAAGAAGCTTTTTTTATTATTGTCCAACTTTACAGAATATTTTTTTTTCTTTTCGAAAGAATATACTTCGCTTCGTCTGACTTTCAAGAGGATCCACAAAAGAGAGGAAAATATATTGTGGCAAAACGAAGCAGCTAACTAAAAAAGCCAGCTTCAGATGGCTCCGTACAAATATCGCACTTCACTTTTTTCCTTTCTTAAAAAATAAGTGAACGAAAAATTTTGCTATTCACATCGTCATGTTCACTTTGCTCCATTCCTTCGCGTACATATAACACAACTATTTTTTTACAAGATTGAAAAGAGTAATAATAAGATTTGAAAAGGATAGAAGAATGAAAATATATTGTGGCAAAACGAAGCAGCTAACTAAAAAAGCCAGCTTCAGATGGCTCCGTACAAATATCGCACTTCACTTTTTTCCTTTCTTAAAAAATAAGTGAACGAAAAAAAGAAGTTTTCTTATTTGAAAAGTCTCCGACATCCTCTTTCTCACTCAGACTATTTTACTCCCTTGTTTGCTAGAATTTTAGAAGGGAAATGCTCTACGTGTACGTTTATTTTGCTATTCACATCGTCATGTTCACTTTGCTCCATTCCTTCGCGTACATATAACACAACTATTTTTTTACAAGATTGAAAAGAGTAATAATAAGATTTGAAAAGGATAGAAGAATGAAAATATATTGTGGCAAAACGAAGCAGCTAACTAAAAAAGCCAGCTTCAGATGGCTCCGTACAAATATCGCACTTCACTTTTTTCCTTTCTTAAAAAATAAGTGAACGAAAAAAAGAAGTTTTCTTATTTGAAAAGTCTCCGACATCCTCTTTCTCACTCAGACTATTTTACTCCCTTGTTTGCTAGAATTTTAGAAGGGAAATGCTCTACGTGTACGTTTATTTTGCTATTCACATCGTCATGTTCACTTTGAATTTTTTTACAAGATTGAAAAGAGTAATAATAAGATTTGAAAAGGATAGAAGAATGAACACGAAGAAAAAAATATGATGATGATGATCATCATCATTATCAACATGGTATTACCCTCCTGGTAATAATGATACTCACTAGAGAAGGTGAAGTGTCATGTTAGCTTAATAATAATGCCCTCCTCCGCTCTTTCTTTATTCGGTTTACTTTTTTTAAAAAAGAAGTAAGCAAAGCAGATACGTTTTTTTGTAACAAAAAAGTATGTGTGTATTTTGTTATGTGAGTTGTGCGTGTAATGTGAGAAAAAAAACATAGTTGTTGCTTTAGTTTTTTTTATTTAGTCAGTCTTTTCAAAGTAGAAAAAATAATACCTCCTTAATACATTTTATCCTCAGCTGTGCTCCATTCCTCTATTTCTTCTTAACAATTTAGTTTTAAAAGGGGATAATATATCTTCATTTATCAATCTGAAGCTGAAGAAAGGATCATAATGATCCTTTCCCCATTTAAAAGATTAAGAAAACTTTAGTGAAAAACACAAACTATCATTGTAGCATTATTTTTTAAATAAAAATACTTACATGGTTCATGTAAAACAGAAGACAGTGTCTAAAAACAATTTTACATGTGTACTTTGGATTTACACACATGCAACAAAGCCAGTTGAACTCTAAATTGTACAATGTGTCCGTGCTCTTCTTTTATTTTGTACCAGATCGTCATTATCATCACTTTTTTTACCACCACAGCAGCCGAGAAGAGATACCTATGATTGTTTTGCATCTTGAAACAATGTCTTATAATAACAGAGTTTGTATTCTGGTAAAGTTTAGATCAAGTGTAACTTATTTACAAGTGTATAAAAATCCAAAGTACTTGTTTCATTTTTTTTCACTCGCATTACTTATCATGCGAGTCATCATCACATCACCGTGATGCATTCTCCGTGCAATGTCGGAAAACATGATTGCATTTTTCTCCTTTGTTTTTATCTCTTCATAGAGCTCTTTCACAAAAAAATATCCCTATCACTCAAAACAATCAAGACATGTTAAGGCAAAAAAAAAAATAACACTGTAGTTTTGAGAATATCACGGATTCATTCGTTCTCTACTTTTTTGAGGACGACGAAGACAACGATGATGATCATGATTATGTGTACACGTGTGTGTAAGACACATCTCAAGTTTTTATGTGTAGCACTTAGCAGTAAAGAGACAAGTATACAATGCATCGTTGAAAATTAATGTTTCGCATGATCCAAAACTTTTGTACTTTTTGTGTGTGCTGTGCGCAGAATTCAAAAGAGGAAGGAGGAAGAAGATTCAATTTATTTTTTCTGTGTAAAAAAGTATTTTATTTGAAGTTAAAAAATCTAGTCAGTCACTGCATAAATGAAGAAGAAGTAGTCGAAGATTTTTAGTGATTGAGCCGCCAGCCACTGTGAACCGCCTATCCTATTAAAATATCAAAACGGTGTGTAGTCGTTTTTTTCACGTGATGAATGGGCGACAAGGTAGATGATGCTTTGCATTCTTACATGCATTCGCGAAAAAAAAGGTCGATACAGATTATTGGCAAGCGCTCTCAATTAGTTAGAATATCAATAAACCGTTGTGCACACGCTCCTACGTACCTAAAGATTTAACTCGCCTGCTCATTATAAATGCTCATGTTGATAAAGCTATAAAGTGTCCCTTTGTTGTTTTAAACGGTATGTAAATTGGAATGC
>JAHZNF010001955.1:0-31767 GCA_027744215.1 Troglopedetes dispersus
CTAATAATAAACGTAAAGAATAAAAATTATGATTATTTTATAGTTTCTCTGCTTGTGTATTTATAAGCACGTGTAATTAGTGTCAGTGTTTATTTTAAGACATGTAAATTATTGCTACAAGTATGTGTTGTTATGAATCAGTACCTAAAACATTTGAATGAATGAACAAGAATACACTTATGTACGTTTAGTGCCAGGATAATTTTTATCATGACTTAAAATAACCGTTATACTAAATGTTATTGCTTGAATATTACATACATATTAGTCGAACATTTTGACAAAATGTTATTATACATTTCCACACACACACACACATACACAGCCACTCAAACATAATAATATCAGTCATTCGTTTACGCCGCTACTTTCCCCTCTCACTGCTTCATGATTCGATGTATGGTTTCCTAGTTTTTATCACATCGTTTCTCTCCCTATCAAAAGAATTAGAAAAGTCGTAAGCGGCAGGAGAGTGAATTTGAACAAATGAATAATAAATCTTTTCATATCAAAATCATCAAGTAGCTCAGCTCCAGCCTTCAACCTGTTCTCTCTGAGCCCTTTATCTAATGGCTGTTGCTGTGCACTTATAACCAATTTACTAATTAGAATGCAACTTGGGCGCACAACAAAACTGAACCAAGTGTAAATACACGGCACAAATAGTTGGGCTCAACCAACAAATTTACCGAGAGAAAGAAAGAGGTGGGCACAATGTAATGAAAGCTATGAAATAAATGCTTGTATTTGGACAGGTCAAAACTGATACGCTGGCACATTATTGCATAATATTTTCTTTCATTTGGGAACTACTAACAGTTTTACTAAAAGTATATCTAAAGTAAGCCATTTTGAACGCTAAAATGATGAACAAAATGATTACATGTGTGTAGATTTTTTACGTGCACTTTGTTCACTAAAATAAATACAAGGAATAGTGGTGGCGGGCGTTCCCATCAGAAATGAATAATGTTTCCCGACAACTCACTATCAAATGGGCGGTATGCTCAGAACAGCATACAGTGTTTCCTTTAGAGAAAGAAAATGGCTTATTGACCTTTGTTTTGCGATTACCTCTCTTGCTTAACCACTACCTATATTATATTGGTTGGTAGGTTATATTTACTTTATGACTGCATTTGTTGGACCACCTGAAGTGTGGTGAAAGCAAATTTCATCAGAAATAAAATTTTCAAAAGTTATAAAGCGATATTTTTATAATAACTTCAAACTGGCAATTAATTCAGTGCCAGTTGTAGTTGAATCCATGTGATTTTTATGCACTTCTTTTGAAAGGCACGTGATTACACCTATGTATTTCGAATGATTTCTGAAATGTAGTGAACTAAGTATTAAATGAGGCTACTGAAATTCCAAAAATCCTAGTACGTACATTTTACATACCACCAACAATAAAATGAAATTATAGTCAATCACCTCGAGTTGTTATTTCAGGCTACCAACGAATACTCCGCAGGGAGTCATGTAATTCTCGTTTACTACGTCAATAAACCAATTAATTTTTACAATTAATTACATTAGTCTTCCCATGCCGCTTTTCAAAGGGAAACAATGTAAACGTAATTTCAGAATAATTGCATTATTGCTATCAGTTTCTGAATGTCTATTTACTATTGCATGTCTTGTTTTTAAATGGTCTCGTTTACTTAATATCACAAACCCAAAAACCTTTACCAAAAAACACGACAAATAAAACACCATCAAAACCATATACCCAAACTTTTCTGTAATTGTGCTTGCCATGTCACTTTGTCGGAACTCGTAACTATATTCTTAATAGGTACATATACACATATTTTTTGCCAGAATATATATTTTCTATAATGGTTTATTTGTGGATTTCGCCAATTTTTTTTTGCTAGGTTGAACTAACAGTTTAGTTTAAAACTATACAAATACGAGTTAATTGTTTGCATCATCAGATACNGTTTATTTGTGGATTTCGCCAATTTTTTTTGCTAGGTTGAACTAACAGTTTAGTTTAAAACTATACAAATACGAGTTAATTGTTTGCATCATCAGATACATTCGCAAGTCCGATAATAAGAATCCACCAAAAAGGATCAAACAAGCAAACCAGACTTTTCTAAACAAAATGTAAAAGAAATTATGGGGGAGAATTTATTAGGAAAATTAAAATTAAATGTGAATAATATCTCGGTTGGGCATTGTGCACATATCGGGACAGGTTTAATTGAATGCATAAAATCGCGGTATGCACATTATGTGAGTAATTTCTCTTCTGTTCGTTGCATTAATAAGAACAGGATAGAAAGGCGTGTGCATCATGCAACACTCGTTAAATCAACCTACACCTTGATGTTTCATGTTCAGGCATGAACATAGAATGGGAGAGAAAATTTTATTCACTCGTGGCGATTGTAATAATTATTTGCGTTTAGTAATTCCATAATAGTAATGTTGGGCTTTCTCCGGGGATTTACGTTTCTCAATTAATATCCTGTGATTAGCATTTATTTCAGCAGTTTACATACATTTGTCGAGTTGTTCCCTCGCCGGACAATTTCGATACAGTTCTCTGGTGGACCTTGTGGAGAATCGCTTGAGGCACAACTGTGGAGTTGAGTGGAGTACGTGCCATTTCGGCTGTAATGGCAAAGTCCATATTCATGATTATACGCAACCATTCTCAGTGTCCTTGTGTGTTGCAGTAGAAACCGGACAGAGACAACTCAAGTTCCAAGTAGTGGTGATGGTGGGATATTTTTTGGCCATCTGGAATAGCAAACGAAACACCAACTGTTACTTTCTTTCTTTAGGAGTTATAATAATAATAATAATAATAACAGGAATAATATATAATATAAATTATAATGATTAGTAGGCTCATGAGTAAACATGTTCAAGGCATGTAATTTAGCGATCACGTTAAAAACTACTCTACGTCTCATGCCCACCAATATCATCAATGTAGTGTGTAAAAGTATGCCTTTATAAGTACATACATATTTATTTAGCTTTTACAAGAGCAAGAACAAGTTTGCATAAAATTTTCGCATGCATATAAGTATGTATTTCATGCATGTAATTTATTTTGATTTGATGCTGAAACAATTAATACTCCGAGAAATGAAATTGCTGTCACCATCAGTTGCACATGTCACTGCTCATGACAATTCAAGTTTATATCCAGAAATGACCATAGTTCTCCGAAGTGATTTAATTTAAATATATTTTTCTATTTTTACATCGCGCAGAACAACATATAAAGTCCTTTATAATAATTATTGCCCAGGCCATTTTTTAGTACAATCTTTCAAAGTAATGGGAGCAGCAGCCAAAAGCTATGTAGAAAACAAGCTAGAACGACGAAAGAAAAAAAACTACTGCGAGAAAGCAGGCTGACCGAGAAAACTGCATTAATAATGTAACGACCCAATTATTCCAGTTACGTTTTAATTTTTGTTGCTCCGTCCGGGAGGAAACAAGGCAACACGCTCATTCTGATAAGTGTCTCTTTTCCCCGTTTGTTTTTCCTACTCATGCTATATTTATTTGTTTGTTTGTGTGTTTAGGAGAGACCAGCGTTTTTTTTGTGCCAACTACGGCAGTAGAATACAAAATGGAAAAAACATTTATGTATATTTTTCCTACTTGCACAAGGAGAGCGAAGAGGGATGAGAGATAAAGAAAGTTGTAATTAAATTGTTTGCCCCGGAAAATCTTCTATAATTTATAGCCTGTTTGCTCGGTTCTCCTTATCATCGCAACAAGCTGCTTCTACTCGTCACCGCCTGTTAATGCGAGCTATGCTTAAAACCATAATGTGCACTTTTGTTGCTGAATACTTAGTCTTAGTTTTTTCTAATAATAAAATAATAACAACGATGGAGGCAGACAGGAGTGGATATTTTGAGCTCGCGTTTCTCTTCATCTCTCCACTTTGCACATTTTAAAAAACGAACACAAAATATAATATAGCTGATTCGTTTTTTTAAAGAAAAACATACTATCCGGGTTCTGCTGCCGGAGCTAACAACTTGTCAGAAGCCACTTTTTGAGGACAGCATAGAAAGGAGAAAAGCGACAGAGTGAAAGCAGATGGCAGAGGAGAGGCATACAAGTAATTTTTTACCATGCACATTTTCGTCTCATAATAAAATAATAACAACGATGGAGGCAGACAGGAGTGGATATTTTGAGCTCGCGTTTCTCTTCATCTCTCCACTTTGCACATTTTTAAAAACGAACACAAAATATAATATAGCTGATTCGTTTTTTTAAAAGAAAAACATACTATCCGGGTTCTGCTGCCGGAGCTAACAACTTGTCAGAAGCCTCTTTTTGAGGACAGCATAGAAAGGAGAAAAGCGACAGAGTGAAAGCAGATGGCAGAGGAGAGGCATACAAGTAATTTTTTACCATGCACATTTTCGTCTCACATGCCTTCCTGATATGTTTATGATATCCGTATTCGCCTGTCTTCTTAAGAGGTACAGCTGACTAAACGTATTTGGCTATCGGATTTCATAAAAAAGCGCAAAGGGGAAATTGTTTTGAATAATAGCTTGAGACTGTCTCCTCCGACCCCGATAATATATTATTTTCTGTCATCTGACAAAATTTTCTTGACTCCCTTTCCTTCTCTCCAAAAAACGCATGTCCTCCGCTCCGAAGGCGAAAAGACGCCTCTCCTACTGCGGTTTCAATTGAAACAGTCAAGCCGCTATGCTCCCGCTAACTTTATCATAATATTTTTGTTCTCTATAGATTCTTCGGAACCTCTATTATCTCGCTTTCTCTGCTCCCAGCACAACAAGTCTTCCTTCTGGCTTTGCATTCTATTTTCTTGTTGTGATACTACACATACATACCGCTATGCTCCCGCTAACTTTATCATAATATTTTTGTTCTCTATAGATTCTTCGGAACCTCTATTATCTCGCTTTCTCTGCTCCCAGCACAACAAGTCTTTCTTCTGGCTTTGCATTCTATTTTCTTGTTGTGATACTACACATGCATGATGTGTGAGAAGTGACTGCTATTCTTTTCCATTTTTTAAATAAGAAAAAAAATATTATCTTCGTTCACACCATCTTTTGCATTACGTCCACGCAAATGTCACATTTGTTGAGAGCCTTAAGAAACTTTTGAGTTTGATTGTACACACCCGCTGCACCACAAGCACTACTGAAACTAGTTAGGAAAGAATCCGTTGTTGTAAAGTGCACACATCTCGTATTCCCGTTCCGCTGAACGTCATCATATTCTACCATTGTATATATAGATAGGAGGATTTTTGTGGTGCAGCNCACAAGCACTACTGAAACTAGTTAGGAAAGAATCCGTTGTTGTAAAGTGCACACATCTCGTATTCCCGTTCCGCTGAAAGTCATCATATTCTACCATTGTATATATAGATAGGAGGATTTTTGTGGTGCAGCTTTCTGTTAAAACTAGTATATTCCATTGCGTGAACTTTCTCCGACCACATTTCCCTTTTTCGAAGGATGTTCTAAGGGTGTACGTGCGTAAATAGCTGCTCTCTTACTTTGAATACATTTGTCTACGCTCAACGGGCGGAGACATGCATGCATGCACATTTATCTTTTCTCCACAAGACGCTGAAGCTGGAAAGCAAACCTTTTTAAGCGGCACACGGCACAGCTTTTATATGGGTACCATACGCGACGACAAGGGCTATAAATTCATTTTCTTTTCTTTGTTTACGACCACCTCATTCTTCTATCTTGTCTGCTTGCTATGCATGCTGACTACACAACAGGCATAATGGAAGCGTGTACCCAATGTGAAAATATGTTTTGCATTAAGTCTTCACACAAAACAGGAGCAACAACAAGAAGGGGTTTTTTGTAGTGGAAAGGAAGCAGTAGAACCAACAACATTCCCCCAAAAATAATAAGTATGGTCACCCCCGACGTTCAACACCGAAATGAATCTTCCAAGTTGAAATAATCTATTCCTTTGTTGAGTGAGAAGAAAATATACGAGGGTTATAAGGCGAGCTAATTTCATTTAAAAAGATTATATTGACGCAAGAAAATTAGGGACTTTAGGACTGATGAAAATTGACAGACACGCGATGCATGTCAACCAAGCTTTATTTCACGAATGTACACACAAACATATTTTTGTCCCCGATAATGTTTTTTGTCAGCTTGTTCCTTTTTCTTGTTCTGGGACAATGTGCTCTTGTGAGTGGTTGAAGGAATGAGGATGGTGGCATACTTTGTCGCGTATGCAAAACAACTTTTTATACTTATTTCGTTGAAAATGTTCGTATAATGAGATAGGAGCACAATAATCCGTTAAACATTTGATTTCTATACTTCCCTCTTACTTTTGCCACCGCAGGATTTGCGTGCACGTCCTATCAAATTTAATGGGACAAGTGGAGAATACACTGAGAGAACGTCACGAAGACGATGACGACGACAGAGAAGGGAAACATTTTTTGGTCACGAAAGTACGGCGCTTACTATCCATCTATCATTTACCAAGTGGAGTAACAAGGCCTCCATATTTTGAAGCTGTGTTCATTCATGCAGTACTTTATTGCCTGCAAAAAAGAATGAAGAAAGACATAAGTACGAAAATGCTCGCATATTTGCAGACAAAAAGAGAGCAATGCTGTGTTTTATGATGGACAAAAATGGCAACGGCATTTGGAGTCTCCATAACGGGAGCTGCAGCAACCTGAGGATACGCCTAAAAATTTCTCAGAGAAGGAGCACATGAGAAAGATAAATGTAATAGGAAAGTCGTTTTCTTCCTCTATATGAAATTTTTGCTATCCATCAGCATTCACATGTGTCAGATAAATGTATATCTTCCTGTTAGTATCGAACTACTCCAGGAAGCATCTGCAGTATCAGTACTCAGAGAGCAAATTTAATGTACCATGAGTATAGTCATCCACGTTCTATTCGAGTGAAGAAAAGTATTGGAAAAAATGAAAGCACCTGCGGCTTCCCTAAAAACCTTCAACCGGTCATGTGGAAGTGGTGTAGGGGAGCGTATGCAGGCTTAATTCTCTCCATCATGAAACGACAACGAGGACAATGAAGATGGCTGATGAGCTAAAAGTAATATCCAATTTTCTCAAAATGTCAGAAGGTCACCTTGCGATGACGACGTTTCTTCAATATTCATTGTTTTCCCCTATTTCATTATTATTATTACAGGACTTCATGTATCTATACAGTCACAAATGTCTATACAATCCTCTCGAAATATGAATGTACATATCTATCCATATCTTCCTTGGAATGCTCAACAGTGTGTTCTGGGTTTCCGCTACTATTTCCTTTCAATGGATAAATATATTCAAAGGATATGATTATACATATGTATGTATATTCAACAAGCGCTACCATCACCACCATCAACCAGTTTGTTAAAACCGCTACAAGCTTACATGCAAAGAGTAAAAAGTGTTCATTAGCATTCACAACAAGAGCAAGTTGGAGCACAAAGGACTATGCTGGAGAAAAATATCTCGTCGACGAGAAAAATTGTGTAGCATGCGAAGCACTAGACAGACATTTTATGACTCTAACAAGTGCATATGCATGCACTTCATTTTTGGTGGATGGAAAATATGGGAAGAGAAAATTTCATTCTTGTGGAAAATCTGCTACTGATGCAAACCTGCAACCCTTTACGCAATTTTATTCAGTTTCAACTCGACTCTATATAGAAGACTCAAATTATCACACTCTGCATGCTCTTCCTCACATCTTATATGGCGTATAGTATATATACATATATACTTATTCCACTTTCACACAATGTATTCCAGTTATGAGTGAGTAATCGAGAGATAATAGCCTATAGTTTTTTATTCTCTTGTGGGAGCACACAAGCACATACAAGAAAACTGCATAGTACAAGCCAGGAGGGAAAGTATTAGCGAGACACAGAGGAAAAAAATAATGCTGCGCTTGTCGGTTTCAACAGGCGAAGATACCATCATCATCAAACTCATCCCTTTTTTTTGAACGTTTTTGCAATAGAGTTCAGTTATACCAAGTACTAACCAACCACCATTCCAACCAACAGGAACGTAGCAGGGAACTTTTTGCTGGTGCAGCAGAATAGTATTATACAGTGTAAATAGTAGTGGTAGTATTACTCCCGCTATCTGGTAACTGTTTCTCCACTGTTGCTGGTAGTTGTTGCCGAAGTAAAAATGCTGGCAGCAGATCATATCACATTCGATTTTTTTTCCTTTTTCTCCACATTTTCTTCCACTCATTGTAAAAAAAGGAAAAAATGTAATATTGTTTTTTGTGTGGTGGTGGAACCAGAACCAACACCACCGCCACCAGTAGCGTCTCTGCATGGAATTTATATGCACATTATGTTGAAATACATAATTTTTTGCTGGAGACTATAACCATTCGATACTGCATCATTTACGGTTGTTGCAATCTGAGCTTCTTTATACATTTTATATGGAAAATGGCAAGTACATAAATATTGGAGACATCGGGCAAAAATGGAGAAATATAGCAGGACTTAACTTTCATTTCCATTTGGTAACCCTATGTATGGCTCATTCACTTCGGAGACTATAATATTCTGGTGGAAAGTCTGAAACCATTTTTGTAATAATATTCCGTTTTCTTTTTCGTCTACTTTTCCATTTTTTCAAGGAGGAAAAAATGGTGCCAGTACTGCCAGTAGTAGGAATACTAGAAAATTCCTTCACATTTCATATAATGCTTTCCTCGCGCAAGCTATAGGATGATGATTCCTCCACGAAAAGGAAAAACGATGCTACTGTGTAGGTTATATTGAACTGAAAATGTGAAGTGAGTGAAACCAGATAGCAGGAGTTGTGTACGGGAGAAGTTGCATGCTATCATTTCATACTAATAAAATATGGGAACAGCCATCGTATTACTCGAAACGACACAAAAAGTTTTTTTTGCATATATGAATGTACTGTATAAGCATTACTTTTTGTTGGTGTCTAGAATTGTAGACAAACGTTTTGTAGTATGTACTTATATAATTTCTGGGGATATGTATGGAGTGCCGATGAAATTGAGACTGTTGCTTGGATTGTGGATAACTAAGATGGTAGAAATGTAGAAAACGTTTCTCCGATTGTACACATTCAATCCGTTAATGTTTACCCGCTCTTGAACCACTTTCTTGATGATGGTCGCAGCAACAGTGGTTCTGACAAGAAAGTAGTTCAACTAGCAGCTTCCATCTAGGTCTGTAATGTGACCAGCATAAATGTCCAGTGACAAACGTCTCACCATCCAGTCCATTCTCCTTTCTCAGCTTTTTACTTGCTTGCTTACTTGGTCTTGCGATGGCCATTTAGTCTTGCCGCTTTTATGCCGTCCTCTCTCCTAATATTCATACTGCGTCGCCAGTTCTCCCATTCAACTTGAGAAAAACGAGTAAAGAAAGACGAAAACAAAAATGCCGACAAGCCACCCTACCACACTTAACTGGCAACCCAATCTTCTCCTTTCCCCCTCACTCTTATTTTCTCCTCTCAATTTTATACTTGTTACTTCCTAATGTACATAGCGGCTGGCGGGCTACGAAGAGAGAAGTTTAGCTTTAAAAAATTTTTGTTCTGAGTATTACAAGGGTATCTCATGTAGGAGTTCTCACCAGTGCCGGCTCCAGTGGTCCTGTAATAATAACTAAAGTTTAAGTAAGCAAGTGAGGAGGCTGAATTCAAGTGAAAACTTTTCTTCTTCACTCGTCCTCTTCCAAGATTGTAACTTGTTAGTTGAGAATTCTCGTTTCTTTACTTGAATTACTACTGCTCAACTGCTCCACCACAACTTACCATCACTTAATGGTAATAATACCAGGAGCATACAGAGCAGTTGTGTATGCATACATATATGCTCATACACACACAAGGTATTTTTCTACAGATCGACTTTTATTTAACACTGGAAAAATGCTGCACGACTGCTTGTTGGCCTGCCCTTTTCCTTCCCTTTTATTTTCACAAGGCGAGCCAAGTGAAGTCAAGGTTCTCTTTTCACTTGTTACTTCTTTCCTAGAAAAGAAATTACGGGACCTGCTAAGAATTTCAATGGAGTTGTATCTCGTATACCATATCTCGGCTACCATCACCATACACCATGCAAACATTACTACACATAAGTTTAGACATCTTCACAAAAAAGTTTACCAGGAATAACTGCGATGGATGTAAGAGTGATGTATTAAGTTTCTGGAAAAAGGGAAAGACTTCTTCTTTCTAAATAAGGTAATAAATATATGCCGAGCATCATTATCAAAGTAGACATAGGCACATGCTCATAGTACATGTAAAAAAATGGAACACCAAGGAAAAGGCACCTACATGCTTCCCCACTGTTGCGCCGTCTCTTGAAAAAGAAATAACAGATCCTTCTTTATAATGTATAAAGGAGACGCTCCACCATGAGCTCACACTCGATTTTCCCTGGCTCTACTGTTGCTCTTTTCTCAGTTTTGTTCTCAACTTGTACCCTTTTTTCCCTCTATTATGTTGATGCTGTAGGAGCGAGTCGGCATTCCGACGCCACTACTTTCACCATGTAACAAGCAGTCATGGCGAAGCACTTACTACAACCTTCATACGTCTGCTGCTAATCCACTGTGAGTAGTGAAAAAAGACAAGAACATGCACCAACCAAATTATTATTACTATACAGCGTACAGTCTTACAGAAAAAGGATAAAAAAAGGAAAAGTGTAGGCCTTTGAAATGTCATGTTGGTTTTTATATGGTACATACTACACCCAAAAAGTTATTGCTGGCGAGAGCAACAGTACCAAAAAATATGCTGTTGCTGCTGGAATGCCTTTACTATTTTAGTTTTTTTTGTTCCGCAGGAACAAAAGTAGAGAGAATGGAACCTTGCCGGAATGAAAGTCGAAGAGATGACTGGAACGGCGAGTCAGCCAGCAGCATCACATCAGGAACATTCGTTACACTGTTTACTACAGTCCTTGAGGGCTCTTTATGTAGCATTAAAGGAGGAGAAAAGGCTGTGGGCGAATGGAGAATTGTGGGCATAGGATTTTACACCAAAAACTTTACCTAGAGCAAAGATACGATGCGGATATACTGTGTGTTTTGAACGTGAGGTATAATAAATGCCAGATAAAGATTGTGTCTACCATGAATAAAGGAACAACACTGTTGCTCCTTCGGTAAATGTGTGCTGGAGAAAATACGACAATTTAGGTTTTCACTGTTGTGCTCCGTAATATGGTTTAATATGTTCATCATCGCCACGCTCTCTTATACACATACATATGCCTCTACAGTTACAGTTTCTCTCACACAAGTGAAGTTGTACGTTGTAAAACTAACGTCGAAAGGAAAACAGGAGAGTCAGGGAATGCTACCGTTGAAGGGAAAGGAGCCTTTTTCTACACTCTCGGTGTGCTTTTTCCATTTTCTCTCGCCCGAGCTCTGGCTTCCCACTCACTTTCTCTTTCCCTTTCACTCGTTTTTACTGTAAATGGCTTGGAGAAAGTCATCGTCCTCCAGATCCAGGCAGCCAACCAAACCAACTGAACCTTGTCTGCTTTCCTTCCTTTCCATTTTAAGTACCAGCCTCCTTTTCTCGAGTCGTCAACCAGTTGCGGCGATTCTACAGGTCTCCTTTATGTATTTTTGAATGAACCATATACCAAACAATACGGTCCTTTTTTATGTGCACGTTATGTATACATACATGGGAAAGTCATCACAGTGCGACTGTGTGTCTTATAATGTTTTTCTTTTATAAGAAACTTCAACTTTTTTCCCTTTCAAAACTTCGTTTTATTTTCTTTCTTACTCTGCTCCTCCATAATAACTGTGAAGACAAGCATGATGATTTTGATGATAGAAATCTTTATGTTATGGATAAATACGTGGAGGTATTCCAGTGCTCTTACACACTTCGGTTTGTGTAACGAAAAGTGGAGACAGTTCTTCAACCAATTTTCCTTTCCTATTACAATAAGTTTTTGGCAAAAAAGAACTCAAGAGAGATAGGTATCCATATAATTTTGTCGAGTTATTATCTGATAAGGGATGGACTTTTCCCATTTTATTATTATATTATTGCGCTCATGTCATTCACGTAGGAAAATGGAAAAAACTAGCGTGGAGATGGTATCAACTCCGAGATGGAACATTTTACGACAAAGAATATTTTCGGTTTAGTGAATTGCTTCCACAAAAAAAGTTATATAATAATAATGAAGGATAAAATATCTGATAGACTGTTGCTTCTCTCTTCTGTCACCAAAAATATCCTTGTATACACAGAGACAGACGTAGACCATTTTCAACTTGTCTCTCTCGAAGCTAAAACACGTTATATGCTTGTTTAGCTCGTTATAGGTACATATCAACCTTTTTCTGCGTCCACTTTTTTTGGCTACATGTTTGTTCGGTTAAAAGGAAGGGAATAAATATTATAACACTCCCTCACGGAGATCCATGTAGGTAATTCTCTTTTATATCTCATTCTTCATTCTGTTTTCCTCGTGTAGTCCACTTTTATACAAGCTTTTCCTCTTCCCTCAGTTGTGTACCTAGAAAATACCAGTTGCTTTTGCTCTTCTCTCTCGGTCTTTATTCCTTTTCACATCAGCGGCGGAGTTGAGTGAAAGGAGGGAAAACTAACAGAATTTTGGATTCACCAGCCAGTCAACTTGTTCATGTCTTTGCTCACAACAATGGTAATAGTTGAAAAAGTTTTAGGTTGAATGCAATCTACCAAAAAAGGCCTTATGGCTACTCGTCTCCTCCACATTATAAAAACAGAATGTATGTACATGAATGGGAGGCTGCTGCTGAGGGTATGTATCCCGCGCAAGCATAGAAAGTTGAGTTGTTGCTGATCTCACAAAGTCAATTCTTCCACGACCTCACCTTTTCTTTCATTTTTTGTGGAACACTTTTCCCCTTTAAACTTACATTCTCCCTCAAGTTATAAAACTGTCTAAAAGCTGAGAATTGATGATACAGCTTGTTTTCATATCTACTCAAGTGCTTACTACGACTACAACCATTCTGTAGTGAGCACTACTGTATTCCGTGGAGGTGGATGCCTAAACACACTTATAACTTGGGGTTTTCTGGGTAGCCTGCTGCTGTTGATTGAAACCAATTAAAATTCCAAGTTTAATGAAACAAAGGCACACAAGGTCTAATTAAAAGTTTCCAGAAACTACACTCACAAACCAAAACGAGTAGGAATATTATTATTTTTTCAGTAGACTCACGCCATGCACTTTCGTGTGTGCACACTGAGATACTTCACTTTTTCTGTTTGTTCGCTAGGCATACATATATAGGAACGCGTAGACTTAGACAAAAGGTAAAAAACTTCTTCATCTCAGTCAAAGCAATTATGAATACCTCAATCTATTTTCAACTGTTTTTGTAATTCGCATTCATTCATAATGTACAAACGGAGAGAATGAAGGTAAAGACGGAGCTAAACTGGTGGTTTTGGTTGTATTTTCTGGCTAAGTAAGCAAGCGCACACTGTATTTTTCATGTAAACCAAACGTACTAACAGTTCCTTCTTGTAAAGTGTGGCGGAATGAAAAGGTCGGGAGAAAAATTGTTATTAAAATTGTGAAGTTATTTACACATGGAAACTTCCCTCTTTCTCTTTTCGCCTCACAAACTATTATTTTTAGACAGGGAAAATAAACCAGTGGTGCTTGTGGAGGAATACGAGATTTCAGCTTTGTGTGCAGCGAGTAAATATACCCACATAGAGAAAAACATTTTCATTCCAAAAGTACTCACTGCTTTCACTTGGCTGCTTCCCCCCTGTCAGCCGACCTGTGAAGTTCAAGCAAGCATGTTTTACAATTTAAAGAAAAAGTTCATCTTGTGCTATTAATAAAGCTGCTCAAAAATTTCGAGCAAGACTGAATTGAAAAAAAAACTCCCAACAAAAAGCTTCCATGTTGATAGTAGTGGTGTGGTTATTGTGGTAAGGTAATAATACGAAATCAGCGAACAAGAAAACGGGATTCGTGTACGAGTGTGTTTGTGTTTATTATTTTCCTCTTAATAAAATTCACTTCGCATGTCAATAATACACCGTGCTTTTTCAACTAGTTTGTACTGAAAAATGCTAAATATAAAGGTGATCCGAGCACTAAAAGTGTTTTAGTACAACACTGACATTTCCTTTCACCACTCTACATTGTTCAAAACTTCGCTTGTCCCATTTCAACAATGTATATCGTATTCACTAGTATTAATGCACATTTGAAAAGATGTACTCATATAAAATTTTATTCTTGTGTAGGATTTCGTGACGTGGTAATTCAATTTTGTAAAACCCATGTACAAAAAGTTGTTCGCAAAAGTATTGGGCTCCCAAAATATCATTTATGCTTCAACAAGAAGAGTGGTTGTTCTAAAAAAAATATGAAATCATCACGTTAACAAACCATTTCCCTCTTTGATCCCATCCTTCGATATTTTTATTTTTTGCTCATTTGCTGGTGCCACTCACCATACGCCACTCATGTTGTACCAAACTTTCAACGTTGGTGTCCTTAATTCCAACGAGGTTTGAAAACGGAAGGACTGTAGTTAATAATAAAAAAACTTCCAGACGTATATTTTTATGTCTGCAAATCCTTTGTGAAACAAGGAGTGTGTTGGAAGCCATTGAAATATACTTCTCAGTAATAATAATACTTTCACCAGTCGTCGACAAGCAATAGCTAACGAGTAATAGTCAAGAGAGTCAAGAAGTAGCGTGGCTATAATAATAATGCTAATACACAAGACACGCAGGCACTGTTGAATATTAGCCATACAGCAAGGTTTCTTGAATGACAGCTCTTATCATCCTCATCATCTTCGCTATCAAAGCCCAATCACTTCAATCAATAATATTTCTAATAATCATTTAGGCTATAACTTTGACCAAAAAGAGGCAATCAACAAACATGCTGGGTTGGTCAGAAAATTTTAATTTAATGTGCCGAACATTATTGTGCACTTTCCCAAATTACGATTTGTTAACCCACCTCACTCATTTCATCACTGTTATTGTTTAAATCCAAAGTGTTTTGTTAAGTCGAAGTGTTGCTCATCTATTATGCATATAATTTATTATGGCGGTGTTAGTTTGACACTGATGCGTTGACGATGATTTTTCTAAGCGAGGCAGGATTTGTTGGAAAAAACTCATTAGATGTATTTGTATAAGAGATATACAGGAAACCAGGCAGTTTCTACAGTCAAAAATGGCATATGAAATGTAAGAAACTCAGCTACTGTGGTGATGAAGGAGTAATATGTAGGCAGGTCAGGTAGGGAACACACGCTGTGCATTCATTTCATTTCTGTATTAAATCTAGTATTCTTCGATGCTGCTGATGTTCTTTTTTTAAAGCTCCAAATCATTTCTACACACACTCGATGGGGAAGCCGCAGTAAACCATTTGGTGCATACTTACTATTTATATCTCCACCATATATTCTTTCGCTTTTATAAAGAAAGAAGGAAACTCAAGGCACGCTAAATTGCGTTGTGTTGTTGTATTTCGTGTATCTCTTCCATGTAGCATGAAACTCTCCATTGTTTTCTTGAAACAGGTAGATAACCTGCTACACCTTTTCTCCAGTCACGCTGATGTGGACTCCACTATTTTTATGAAATCAAGCACAAAAATATTACATGCCTTCGTTATCATTACCACCACCACCACTCCCTCCGAACATTTCTCCAGCTTTTTTCCCTACTGTTGCTTTTCCCATGACAAGACAAGCTGGTCTTTTCATCAGACGGGAAAAGGGAAAAAATAAGATTCTATCAACGTGATTATCAACTGTGTTTCCACGAAAAACTTTCATTTCAAGGCTCGTTCGGAGTATCATCGTACAATCTTATAGGTAGATTCTTACTTCTATTTTTTTGCTTTATTAAATGAGTTAGTTTGTCTGACTGCCTCCATTTTCTCTTAAGGCTTAGCACAGTTGCCCTTATTATTTCCCGTATATATTCTGGAGTCTTATTTTTCCTCGTATCAATACCTTATCCTAGTGCGCGATATGATGAATACAAGCCAACCAACCGAACTCTTTCCTTCACTCAAAATAGTGACTGTCTCATTCACTTAACTCAGCGTGCTTGACTTGAATAAAAAACACGACCCTAATTTTCCTTGCCTTTTGTTGCATACATCTATACAGCTTATTCTCTTTCACTGACGATCGGATGAACATGTTGCTCGGCACGTGTATTAGTATTAAAGAACATCGAGTTTCTAGCAAGGATTTTTTTTCCTGTGAAAACACGCAAATACATTCTTCGAAGCTTGAAAGAAGCACGGCTATAAATATACCACCTGAGCTTATGCACACACAAGAAACAATGGTAGTAAGGATGGCTATAAGTTATGTAGTACTCTTTGTTCGCTTTCTCGCCTCGTATTTTTCTTTTCTTGAGCTTCACGTATCTTCCCTGAATATTTTCACTTTACGTGCATGAGACTCCAACCGCTACTCCGTAGACTTTATTTTTTGCTACAAGGCTTCATGAATAAAATTAGTTGTTTAGTTTTGCATATTAGGGAAACGAGTACCTCACGTACGGGCGTATGCAGTTGAAGTAGTATAATATTTTTTTTGGAGAGTCTCGTTTCATTTCATATCATATCATAGTAGTGATCATCATCCTTTCTTGAGTTCACTCCAGCGAAAAGAAAAATACGAAAGAAAAATATGAAAAAATCAAGCGAGCTTTGGGTATAATGAGACTTCTTACAAGCTCCCGCGCTCTCAACCATCCTCCTTCAATGCACACCAAGTGGATCTACATAACTAATATTATTTGTTGCAGCAGAGGTACTACTTACAAGCTTCCTGTATAAATATGCTACATTCCACGAGGTATTATTAGACTCTCAACTTTTTATTATTAAATTTAAAGATGAGAAGGAAACAAGTACATTAACCGACTTTACTTGGGAGGTTGGGTAATACAAAATATATAGGGTTTTCAGCAAAGAAGATGAAAGCCCATGAAAACCCATGAAATTTTTTATAAAATGAGCCCATGCCCGACCAAGCCCATGAAATTTTTGCAAGTCAGAGACCACGACCGCCCAAGCCCATGCACTGAACAAAAAAGTAAGCCCACGCCCGTCCACATGGGCATGGACTCGTGGGCGTGGGTTGGGCATGGATGGGCGGGCTCAAAATCCTCATGCCTAATTATTAGACTCTCAACTTTTTATTATTAAATTTAAAGATGAGAAGGAAACAAGTACATTAACCGACTTTACTTGGGAGGTTGGGTAATACAAAATATATTGTATTCAAGTTTTTTTTATCCAGCTGCGTTCCAGCACACGATACGGTTATGACTGCGGAGCTAGAGACACGAATTTCACTTTTACTTGGGTAATACGTGAAAACCGTATGGATGGATGGAAAACAAACAGATTGTTCATATTTGCAAATTAACATGTTACGCGAGCGAGTGGATCTCACGTTCCACCTCTTTTTAGACACAGATGTGTACATAAAGAAAAGGAGAGCACGCTTGGAGAAAACTGCACAATATTCCTAGGTTTTTTTTTAAGAAAATAAAATGAAAACAGGAACTCAACCTCTAATCACAAATTTTTACGTTTCATTTCAGAGGCAAGTGTGCACACAATGATTAAAGTGTAACCTTCAGTGTGTTGGCAATTCCTCCGGATTGTATCATGCATTTATCAGAGTCGTTTGATTGATAAGAATATTTAACATGACATTTCCCCTCAATATTTTTTTCACTTTCCCATATTTAACTTGCATAAATACTCTGATCAAAATGGTTTTCCTGCAATGATTTGAACAACATGCGGAGAGGAGTCATGGGAAAAGTTGCAGCGCGATATGAATTGGGTACGTCAATTGACGTTAGCTTATCGTCATCGCTTGTTGATGACAAGACGGAGCGTCGAGCTACTTGTAGTAGTTTTATATTTTTTTCCTAGAAAGCCATGAAATAAAGCTGTATATTCATTCCCCTCACTTGTCGAATGTTACCCACTTTTGAAAAGAATTCCCTGGTTGGAAAGTGTGTGCGTAAGTTATGTAGGTAACAACTACCTTCTCGACTTGTATGCTTTTTCCACCTATTTGCATGGTTCAACATGTTAACTTATTTTTTTTGTAAGTCTTCCGTATCAGTGGATTTTGTGTGTCGGTAACAATACACGTCTCCCTCTTTCCCCAGCGCTTTGTTCCGATTGTATTCTATGCAACACATTTTTTATCCACTTGGAAGCGAATGGGATCACGTTCTCTCGCTTTGGGAAAAAGTCACCATCTAAAAAATCATGATGATGGTGATGTTGATGATGCATATATGAACATACAGGCTGAAACAGGGTTCAGAACGCTCTTTCGCGTTTTTTCCCTGTAACTCGAAATAATACTGACGGGTATCAGCAGCTACTTTACATGCTTTTATTCTTTCGAAAGTGGAGGCACGAAGAACCGTGTCGAACCACCGGCACCGCTGCCACCACCAGTTATTTACTCACTTTTTTATGTGAAACATTTTTTGTTCGTTTTTCTCTTTTTTTTTATAGAATATCAATATCCAAGGTTTTTTTTTCAGGCGTGTATTTTTGGTTTCATTTTTCAAATATCCGAGAGGAGTGTGTGAGCACGCGAATATTAGATACCATTAGCTGACGAGGAAATTTAAAAGGGTATGAAAGGTATCGTTTCGTGTGCAAGGTGTGCACCATTATATTGTATAAATACATATTTTAAACGGAAAGCTGGATGTGTTATTACACGATGTAATGTGAACATTCTCGCGTCGTCTCATGTGTGAGCATATATATTTTTTGAAGGGAAGTGAGCAGTTTTTTTTCACCTTCACTTCCTTGAGTGTTTTCCGTGCTCAACTCGACTGTTGCTTTTTTTCATCCTGCTTGCTCCTGCTGCTGTATTGACACAAGTGCTTTAATACCAAAAATATAATAATATGAAATACATGTGGAATATAATAATAAAAATTGCGAGCAGCATGTTCTCACTCGTTTTCATTTTGAATGTGAAAAAAAGGAGCAATACTTTAGCCTTCGTGAACAACAGTGTTCATTCAAAAAGTAAATGGATGAAGCACTTGCTTAACTCGTGTCAATATTACGTAAGTAAATCGAGAAATATAAAACTCTCTCTGCTATGATCAACATGTTTACGGCTTCTCGACTTGAGGATAAAAACGGGATCAATTGTTGTTTGGCTTCGCGAAGTAGTACCTACTGTTAAACTATTTTTTTTCCTACGCATCACTCACGAGTATATAAAATTTATCGATCATAGGACATATAAAAATATAGCCTTTTATGAAAGCAAAAAAAGTAAGCAAACAGCGTTCATTGTTATTTTATAGGTATTCTGGAAAAGGCTTGAGAACTTTTTTTGTCCACCAAACACAAACACGATGGCAAATTTTTGGAAAAGGTTCACAAACATTCAAACAAGTGCTTCGCATTTACCTACGAAAATGCAAGCATAGTACAAATATACTTGAACAAGAAGCTTTTCACAAACAGTTTGATTTCAAAGGAAAGGGCAAGAGTACTAATTTTTAGATTCTTTAATTTTCGCCACTTTCAATTTTATTTTCCATCACGCGATAACAACCATAATTTATCCGTTTTCGTACCTTTTTGACAACATAATCACTCCAATTTCCTCTGTCTCCCACTGTTTGTCCTCGTACATCTTCTGCAATATTTGTATCAATGTGCTATGAAGCTAGGAAAGCTATGACAAATTTTGGGGGGTTAAACGAACGGCGCTCCCAAGATAGAACAAGATGATACCGTACTCTTCGGACTCTCCAGAATATTAGAGTGCTCACGAAGCACCAAGATAAATAAAAACTATATACACTATGAAGGGTACAAAGTATCTTTTTATTGCTGGAGCATCCACTCACATAGCTGTTTTGTATATGTGTGTCTGTGTTTGTTTCGACTGATGTATGTTTTAGATTGACGAGTCCCAAAAGAATTCACATGCCATTACAGAACACACATCATTCAACCAAAAAGTGGAGAGGAAAATACTGACAAAACGTGTTGGAGGGAAACAAGCTCTCCTCTAATGTATACATTCTTTTGGTATGTGCATCGGTGGCTGGCATCCACCCGATTCTCCAGAAAAAAGCGGAGGAGTCACAGTAATAGTGAATGAACACAGACGCAATCACATGAACGTTCCCTGTTATGCGTGAACAAGTTGTTATGCCGTTTGTGGAAAAAGAAGGTCGGCTGGAGAAACGGAAAATGAAGGTGTATCTATCTATCTGTGTGTATATTCATTTCTTTCGTGGATCCAGCAGAGAACTTGAGCGAACCCTAAAGTACGATTTCAAAGTGTAGTTCAAACGCTTTTGATGGTTGACTTTGGGCTTTGATTAAACCCCATTGAGACCAATTGTGACTCCGTTGCGTTTCTCCGTATACATTTATACATACTATTTTTGACTGCAAACAAAAAAAAACTCGAAAGAGAGATATGGCGGGAGCAACACTCCGCATACAGAACATCACACAGACCTGTTTTTTTACCCAAAAGCTACTGTCTACAATAGGAATGTTTCCTTTTCTCCGTCGCTTCCTCTTTGCATTATTACGAGTTTGAGAGAAAGGGACACACACATTTCACATCAAAAGCTATGTGAATATTATCTAGATCCATATATTACTTGCGTTGCATACAACTATCTTCTTTATATTTTTCCCTGTTGCTTCTGCGTTTCTCTCTCTCCCGTTTTTTTTGTGAGCATTCACACTCGGAGAATTATTCAGCAAGGAAAAAGCTCTTCCATTCTCCCTATTTTTCAAGCCACTGTTGCTTTTTTTTATTTTCTACTCCGTTTTTCCTCTTTTGTCGCTAATAAAACTATTCTGTAGCAAGATACTTATTCGAAGTCTTAAAATGGATGCAATGTGAAAATGTACTGCAGAGCGGAGTAAAAAAACGGAGGATGGTTTACTTTTGTTATCACATAGAAATTTCACCAGAGAAGCGACACTGTTTCCCTTATTTCTCTTGTATTTATCATTTTGTGTGTGCTACGTTTTCACATTTTCACATTATTGGTCGGATTTTTGGGAATGTAGTTGTTATATTATGTATATGTACATCTCTATATTTTCCTGTGGGGTAGGCAAAAAATGCATGTGTTTCCATTTTTTCCTCTTTGTTTTCGTACAACTTTTCGGAGACTAGTGGTACCACCACCATCAGGCTAAAATATCGCGAGAAAAATTCAATGGGAAACAAATGTAATATAAGGAAAATACGTGATGGAAAGAGGTGCATTACACATTTTCTTTTCTATTCTCCTTCATTTCGGGTTTCCCCTCAATTCATGCACGCGCTCATGTGTGTTCACGTGCCTCCCTTTTTTATTTTAAAGTTAGGCACAGAAACAGATATCTGAGGAAAGGAGAGAGTTCTCCGTTTGAACCTCAAATATTCTTTCTCGTTTTGCAATTTGAGGGAAAAAAGAAAGGAAATAACGGGTGCCTTTATTGGAATCAACGTAAAAAAGAAATGTAATTCAATGCAATGGACCACGAAAAAGAGGGACCCATTCCAAAATGAAGGAGGAAAAAAAGGGAATCTGTAGAGAAAATGGCACAAAACACGCCTGTATTTTGGTTCAAGGCAGGTAGACCAAAAAAAAGGCTTACAGTAGATGCAACATTACATTATTAAAGTTTTCTATAAGACACATCCGAAATTCCAAAAGGGCATTATGAGGAGAAAGGAAAGAAAAATATATTAGA
This sequence comes from Troglopedetes dispersus, assembly GCA_027744215.1. NCBI lineage: Eukaryota > Metazoa > Arthropoda > Collembola > Entomobryomorpha > Paronellidae > Troglopedetes > Troglopedetes dispersus. The sequence continues at coordinate 21,828 of JAHZNF010001955.1, forward strand.
GGAAACAGCTCCCGTTTGTTCGGCACGAATGGTTTTGATGGCTGTACTGATCTGATGCAAACCAGATAACTGAAATGATGACACACTCAGACAAACTGAACGGTATTCTCTGCGGATCGATTAGAGTGACGTGCTGGAACGTGGCAAAATAAAAATTTTCGTGTCATTTGCGGTAAAGTGTATTTTTTCTATTTCTGGTTCAGGCCATCTTTTATACATGTATTTACTATTTTAAAAATATTAAAGTGCGTTAACATAAAAACCATTACGAGTAATTGCTAAATTAATTAAGCTATGCAAGCAGCATCTCAGAACTCTTCACTTTATTATTATTTCAATCTGATGCATTGACAAAAGGTGAGCTCGTTGTAGACAAGTTTGTCGTTTTTTGTATACATAGTTGTACATTTATTTTCTCCTGTTGCTCACATGTGTGTGGGCATTATCTTGCGAAAACATGCAACAGGAGCTTATGTGTATTATTCGGATTCAAAAAACTACATAGATGTATATAGTTCTTGTACATTTTCTGTATTATACAAACGTCTACCCGCATCACTATTCGTCAAAAAGGGCCCTTTTCTTCTCGGAGGCTTGTCATGAGATGCAAGCATATCTCTTTTTCCCATCCTTTCGTATTTTTTTTGGAGAAGGAGCAACAGCATCAGAGGTGAAGCAACAGAAGAGAATAAGAAAGAATAAAAGTAAAGTTGGAGAGAAAAGACAGAAAATATCTTCCTTTTGAACTTTCTCTGTGAAAACCTCAAAAACCTACAAGTACCTGCTGCTCCTTTTCCAACCACACCACCATTCCTTCCCATTTTCCAACTCTGACTGGTAAACTTTCTTTATGCTCGTTCTTCTACAAGAAAATACTTCTTCCTGCATGAATTTTACGATTCACCGATTTAACTACCACTGGTTTAGTAGCCTTACTATCCATCACACACGTGTATGTTCATATATACATGTACCTACTACAAGTCCTTTGAACGAATTATTGATAAGAAACTTCTCAATGTTGCTGGAGAGAACCGTGATAGTAGTATTTCATGTTGCCAGCCTTCCATAAGAGAGCAGCGACCAAAGAATGGATTACTCACCCGAAAGCACATAATATTCAACTCTGAGAGTGAATCAATTCACACACAAGAAATAGTTCTCCAGGAAGCAGCAAATAATAGAGCATGGGAGGAAAATGTGAAGGTAACCCTGCACCATTGAATGTTATTTTGAATGGAAATGGAAGAAAAATACCACGTATATGCTTTCCTTGAGGATAACCAATGCCAATAATATGGTTTTGAGATATACAACAAATATATGACGAGGATGACACCGACCAGCGAAGCAGCAAGTAGTTTTCTCACGGTTTTTATGCACGCATTCGCCTGTTCTTACTCTCGATTCCCTCCAGAAAAAATTGCTCCCAACTACTCCATGATATTCGGTTTTTTGAACTCTATTGTGTGAACTGAGAAAAAAAATGATATGTAGTGTTTGCATTTTTTCTCACTTCATAGTATCTGGAAGGGAAAAAGGAGAAAAGGGATTTTTCATGTCTTTCCAGTTAACTTGGAAAAAAAATTCGAGAAATCTGAAAAAGATTTTTTTGGTAGAAACCCTGGATTCCTTATTTATAATACACAATAGTTTAGAGAGAGAGAGTGTGGTGTAGGATTTCTGCTTGTGACTCCCAACTACTCCATGATATTCGGTTTTTTGAACTCTATTGTGTGAACTGAGAAAAAAATGATATGTAGTGTTTGCATTTTTTCTCACTTCATAGTATCTGGAAGGGAAAAGAAAGAAAAGGGATTTTTCATGTCTTTCCAGTTAACTTGGAAAAAAATTCGAGAAATCTGAAAAAGATTTTTTGGTAGAAACCCTGGATTCCTTATTTATAATACACAATAGTTTATAGAGAGAGTGTGGTGTAGGATTTCTGCTTGTGTGTGCATAATGCACATGACGATGATGATGAGGACTCGACGCGTCACACTCCCACATTTTATTTCCTCTCAATGAGGAAGTAAGTGGCAGTAAGAATCCTTGTCTTTTTATTGTAACATAGGTATTATTATTATGGTGAATGATGCCATCCTCCACACCTCATTCTCCATCTTTGCTAACATTTTTACATCAACTGAGTAATCCTTAAAAGCGAAGTACGATGAGCCTCATATAAATTTCCTCTTTTTTGCTCAGATAAAAGAAGTGAGCAAGTATGTATGTGTGAGTCTCCGAGTACTTGTGGAAAGCTAAGTAAGCAAAGCCAAAAAGTGGAGAAAAAAACTGAGCATCTTCTTCGAATGTAAGTAAAGTCTGTGAGAGGAAGGTGGGTTGGTAAAGTCTACACGGATGAGCATTATAAAAAACGCAGTGGAAAAACCATTAGCTTTGCTATTCACGAGAATAATAGAACAAGTGGTACTCTATCATCTCTTATGGGATTTTTCGCTGAATCCGCTTGATTCAAATGAGATTAGCAGTGTAGCCACTAGTACCTTGTTCCTTTTCTTTTCTCCCTTCTCTTGAAAATTTCCTATGCATACATACTTGTGTCTACAATAGTGTATATCTTTCAGCTGACACGACACAAGAACCTTTTATTCTTCCCTTTTCTCAAGCAAAAAGTTACTGATACAATTTTGTTACAGTTGCTCCACACACAACACTCCCGATAAGTTTCTAACAATGGTTTTTATAAGCTCATCTATTCTCCTCTCCCCCAAAAAATTCTTCTCTTCTGATCCCGCATGCCATCAAGTAGAGAAAATAAAATGTGTGAGAGGAGAGCAAGCAGAGTGGCTGGAAAAGATTCATTTCGAATCTGAAAAACCAAACCACAGCAGAAAAGTTAGAATGAGAACTCAACCATTACTAAAACCAATGTAGAAGAAATCTTTGTGTACAGTTAGTATGAACTTGTTTTTCCCTTCTCTTATATACAATTACGTTGATTCCATTATGTTCCATGTATTTTCAATAGATACAATAAAAAAGTTTTATGTATGGTGAAGCAAGCAGTAACATGTTGGACACTTATTGTGTCTTGTGTACATATTCACCATTACTTATAACTTGCATTTTGCTACAATTTCTTCGAGAGAAAGAGGGAAAGAGTTACCCAGCAGTCAACCATACCTGTATCTACTCAACCCAAAGAAAAAGGTTACGGTGTGGTGTCTTAACTTGTAAAAAAGGTAAATATGTGCATAGCCCGAAGTTTCTTTGGAGTAAACACTGTTGCTCATGTTGCTCATTCTCCGGTCCCTCCCTCCTTCCTTTTCTTCTCATTTAAGAGAAAAGATTTCTGGAGCAGATTGGTTTGTAAAGGAACACATAAGTGAGCAAGCTGCTGTTACACTCGTTCCTTCATTTGCTCCTTTACTTTTTTCTCTCCTGACTTTCGTCTATTCTTTTTTTTCTGAGTTGGCTTATCCAAATGTGGTAACAAGGAGGAAAAAGTTAAAGCGTGTGTGCACCTTCTACTAAAACATTGTTCTGCACTTGTGACTTGTGTACAGAGCCTGTCTTCTCTGCTGCCTATTCACTATCTCTCGAATTGTGTTAACTTCCTTGACTGAATAAGGGGAACGCGTATAACCTCGGAGCTATACGAGCAAATAAAGTTTCCGTTTTTTGTGACACTGATTAAGAAACAAAAAGACCGAGGAGCAGAGTAGACTTGACTTGTGTCTGCTTCTTCTCTTGGTTTTAGTTTTGGGAGCCTGAAGTCTAGTGAATTTTTGGGGCATCTGCTATAAGCGGAACTTTGATTGCTGTGTTGTAGATGAACTGCATAAAATGCAAATCATATGCTGTTTCACTATGAAAAAAATATTTTCCCTGTTGGTTCATCAGATTCAATAACAATAATGAATGCAGTTTATGTTTCCAAATCCTATTTTACATTTTACGAGTGATTGGGAAAAAATCATGAATTTCATGCTCTACGTCATTCCCTTTCAGTTTGCTAAACTTTTCACTGTGTACTTCATTGCTTATTAGTATAGAGCTTGGATGCTTTTTCTTGGATTGAATTCCCAATTTCAATTGGTTGGGATATGGAGTTCGCATTCATAAGCGTCATTTCAAGAAGAACCGTGGGATCGTAGAGAACTTTTCTTATTCCCATTTTTCCAACAATAACACTTCTCATTATGATTATTACCACTATACCAGCATGACTCTGGCCGAACTACTAATCGAAATCAACAGTATTTTAATATACTAATGCAGTCTTCAAGAGCTCTTTCCTTTGGTTTCACATTTAGTGCAACTTGAAGTGGCTCTTTTAATTCGTCAAGAGTCTTTTTTTTGTTTCTTCCTTCTTGATTCTATAATGCCCACCGATGAATTCAGAAGGGAAAAAGTGTAGCGCCAATAAGCTGACTACTTTTCCTTTTGCTTTGATCAAGCTGAATTATAGAGCACTTTCAGAAATGCCTGTTGTGCATTCCAGGTAGGTATTTGCATTAGCACACGCTCTCCCTATTACACAACAATGTGAATAGGTATACGCATTGGCATTATGGCATGGTGCATTGTCCTCCATTACTATAAGCCTTTGAATGAGTACATGACTTAAAGTACTATTACAATTTTCCTTATTGTTATAACAGGGATTTTCTTCTTTTTTAAAAAGACAGGAAACCCAAGAAAGAAGCGGAGAAGAAGGCGAAAAAATCCATCATAAAATCTTTCCAGGCTTTAGAACAATGGGCAAAGTTTTCTCATTGTAAAATTTTCTCGGGGCCCATAATGCTACATACTTTGCCTGTTGTGCTGGCACATGACGAAGGTGATGACGATGCCTTTTCTCGTTTTTCTTTTTTTTTCTCTACTCTCCTTTTTTCTTCTTACCATCAAACCAATTTCTTTTTCCCTTCTTGTTCGTCCAAGTTTTTCATCGACAAAGACACTTTTTAAGCTTTATCCAAGTTGGGAGAAAGGAAAAAAACAAGTGGTACAATCCTCTTCTTAAAATAAAAAAGTGTGCAGCAGTCTGTTAGGGGAAAGTTTCAGGTGGTTGTTTCAACCAGATTTTTTCCCCAAACTCAAACTTCCTTCTTTTCCATCTGTTCCGAAGAACAAAAAAGTGATAGGCTGGAGGTAGAAAAAAATATGATGACGCTTACGGACAGCAGCGTATGCTGAACAAAAAATATGCTGCTTCTATGCATAATGATAACGCGGTTGTGATGATGGTGACGATAAAAAATAGAAATGGCTTGTTGCAAGGTGACTAACAAGTACACGGTTTTGCTGACGTGAGTAGAAAATCTCCAAGTTGGACTAACGGTGAATAAAAGATTTTACAAGTAAATTGTATTATTATGCACATATGTAGGTGTGAATACTATTATGGATTTATTTTAGCACAGTAACCCGATTGGGCCTTTTCCTTTCCCAGAATACAAAAATAATACAAAAGTGCTTCGCCAGCACGATTTTTCTCTGAACTCATGGGAGAAAATGTGTATTTGTGTGCGTGCGGGAGTTTATGCATGACTGAATGAGCACAAGCATGTATAAGAAATGATGATCAGGGTGGAAGAAAAATGTATGCAATGCAGAAGGGGCAAGCATGCATAAGATTTACATACACAGATTCTTCATCTATCTAACAAGCGAAAGCGGATTGACTGACACAGATGCCTTGCTTTCCTTCATTTTTCTACTTGTGCATCGACAGCTACACGACGTCATATATGTATGTATGTATATTGTATATGATGTACACAACCATAATCCTTTTTTGGGAAAAAGAAGCAAAGTACAAGTAAATATCAAGAGGTATCCATGCGAGTACTTGAGAAAATAGCCGGAGGATTTTAGTGTATTTTGTTAGTAATTTGTATCCTTGTAAATAGACTATGTTTTATCCGTACAATTTAACCTGGTTTTCACACAGGAATTTATATCATTTCCTTTTCTCTCAGCCGAATGAATAATATTTGGAGTATTGTTAAAGAGAATAAACTACAATTGCGTGTGCATGCATCTGTTATAAACAGAGGCTTATCTTTTCAAATCTGAAAACAAAAAGCTGTTTTCACAGATGAGCTGCAAAAATCCTATGAAAATATTAGAGCATCGGTCATGCATTCTAAAGGAGCGAGAAGGCTCAAGCAGAAAAAAAAGAAAAGCAAAAGAGAGAAAAGATTTGGAATAGACAAAGATTCAAAGATCACCTTTGATGAAAAAATGGACGGTCTCATCCGCGCAAACACAAAACACAAAAGGTTTCGCTCGATAAAGGATGGATATCCACGGTCACTTTTCGAATATTGTAGCGAGTGCAGCACAGACATATTATAGCGGTTCTTTCTGTCTCTCTGGTCTTGGTGAAAAAGGAAAGATTTTCTCCTTCAAGGCCCCAACGGATATCAGAAGTAGTTGACTGTTCTGTCTGTCTGGTGTACCGTCGTGAATCTTGATCTTGATTCTTCTTGATCCAATAGAGCTGAAACTCTTCCTACCCCATTTTTCCTTTTTGTATATTCGGTAATGTCCACATAGAACCGTATATTTTTGGTCACACATTGAATCTTATATGTAGCAAGAGTGAGCGTGAGCGAGAGAGAAGTGTTCAGACAAAAAGTAGTACATCCATAAGAAAATCGTTTTTTCATATAAAAGATGCTTCACATTCGTTTGCTCAGTACGTACACATAAGTTGGTGTGCTTTCCGCCTTGGTTTCTTCTCCACATTTTCTTCTCAAGAGGATTTCTTTTTTACTTTGAGAAAAAACCTGGAGTAAGTTTGAGATGTTGGAAAATACCAGGAGAAGCGTACTTGTTTTTTTTTCTCTTTTTCTTCGTTTCTATTTTTTTACTCGGCTGAGAATAATAGATGGGATCACATCGGTGGGCGAATGTTACATGGCCACTACTATGTACTGACTGTTTCACATTGAAGAACCGATTTTTTCTTTCTTTACGCCACTATCTGATGCAACTTTTATTTCTATATCCAGAAGAGAAAAAAATGCTGGAAGTAGACACATCGTTGTAACAACAGCTGCACCAAGAAGAAAAAGAAACGAGAGTTGAGCTAAACGGCCTTCCCCGTCATCGTAAAGTGTGAGGAAGAAGAGGGAAAAAACGAGAGGTGATGCCATGGAAGTTGAATTTGTTGTCGACCATTTTTTTTACTTCTACTCTTTCATTTCTAATGAGACATGCCCGCACAGGAAAGGAAGAAAACATAACTTCCGAAATTCCATTTTTGTTTAAGCAGTTCAGTTGCATATATGCAGGCGTAGAAGTGAGAGTGTTAATGAAGAAAGAAGAAAGGGAAAGACTTCAGGAATAATCCCTTGAAGCAAAAGGAGAACGAGTTGCTAACGGGAAAAAGACGAGTGTGCCATCATCTCTTGAAAATACTGTTGCTTGCGTCAATGTGGTAGAGACTGACCATTGGAAATGGAAGTAAAGTCAGTCGAGAAAACAGTAGCAATTTGGAGGTTCCGAGTTGTGTCACAAAATAATATAAACCGTGAATGCACCTTTCTGGACTCTTCTTCTTGCTTTCTTGCCAGCGTTTGTTGTTGTCCACTTTCTGAGATACATGTATGGATACTCACTTCATTCAGCCCAATATTTCTCGACGGTTGTTGACTCGAACAACGTAAAAAATCAACTTGGTACGGTTGCTTTTGGTTGTTTATCGTTTAAAAACCTGGTCGTATGTTTGCCTATTCGGATAGGTAGAGTTTGTTGCACATGCCGGAACTAGTATAGTATTTTTGCTTTTCCTAAGCAGGATGTTGCACGATAATTCTTTTATTCACAGTTGCTGATGTAGTGATGATGAGATGAATGATGTTTTTGATTGTTCGAAATCGCGTAAGATTGGTATTTTTAAATTATTCGAAAAAAATGATAGCCGAAACAACCAAGGATATTTTTTTAAAAAGTGTGTACGTTAATATAATTTTCATGGTAGTAAAGTTCTACTTTTAAGTACGTGCTCACATTCTACAGTTCCTTTCAGCTATGTTCATGATGTTTCTTCAATTTTTGTAAATTTCATTCCAACAAGTTTTGTGTGTACGTAATCGTAATCAAAATCTTTTTTTCATGTCATTCGGAATGAGAACATGTTACATCATATTTTTTTTACTACTTATGTATATTTATGTTGGTGAAGATGCTTTTGTTTAAGTGTTATCATGTGTTGTTATAATTCGATTCATTTTTCTTGAGACTGACTTGTGAACGAAACAAAAAAACTTCAAATTGATGTGGGCGTGCTCCTCAAAAAAATGTGTTCATGTAAGATGTAGGAAGACCCCCACAATTTTTTTTCTCTCTAAAGTAATTTATATATTACAAGAACTTCCATATTTTTTGTCAATCATAACCATAATTAACAGAATGCATACTCTTTTAGTGCACAGGACGCACTGTACAATATAATTCTACAGAGTAGTAATATATATAGAATATGTGTATTATGTTTTTTGCATCTACACTTTACAGGTTACGCATATCGTATAATATTTAAGTTTAAGTTACGTATAATATTGGTGTAAATTTGGAGTAGTATATGCTTACATGTTTTTAACAGTGGTAGAATAACAACAAATATCTTGTCTGTACTAAAGAAAAGTAGCATTTTTTATATAGAGTCTCTGGGTATCGTTGCAAATTTTTATTCTGACTTTGTTCAACTTGTTGTTGCCACTTCCACTATGACTTCAACGGAGGGCTCTGGAGCCAGAAGGCCATTATTGTTACTATTGTGTATATTGGTTGGAGAAGCGGTGGTGCTGTTGCTACCACTAAATGACAAAGGGGAGCCCAAGACTCCTGGTGTTATGCCTCCTACTTTGGTCGAACTAATGGTCAGCTCCTGGTGACTGCTGCTCTTGCTCCGACTATTATTAGTTTTGCTATCATTACCAGAAGCTGTTAGTGGGGAATGGTGGTGGTGGTGATTTTCTTGTTGGTTATTGTTGTTGTTGTTGTTGCTCTTGCAGTTGGTATTATTATTGTTGTGGGGATGATGGTGACCAGAGCCATTGGAGCTGGAACATTGGCTCACTTCATCCTCCATCTCCTCTTCGTCCTCGTCATCCATTTCAAACTCGTGCTCATGCTCATCCTCCGAGTCTTCTCTGGGGAGACCCAGAATGAGTTCCGACTCATCGTCGGACTGTGAAGTAACAACAAAAATGGGGAAAGTGAAAAAAAACCGGCATATAAACCAACCTACAGTAATCTAATACAATCATCAGTGGGCCACGCTGCGTGTAAAAATCACATTTCAGGTCATTTCAGAATTTGACTCTGGATCTCCAAGGTCACCCATGGAGGTCGACACCAAACATGCTCAGAATCGTCTGAAACGTGCAAAAACAATTTTCAGGTTTGGATCTCTGGGTCGCAGGGGTCAATTGTAAGACATGGGTGTGGTGCCATTCGATTCGTCTCTTTGAGTTCAATATACGCCACGCTTCGAATTAGAAGAGGTACAAATTGCAAATAGAGGGGTCTGTGGTCTTGCTCGCCTTAAGCGTGCGTCCACCTCAATATGATATAAGTAATTTATTTATGGAAAATTTCTTTTATAGTTTGCCATTTTTGAAAAGTTTTGGGCCAAATGAAACTTGATCCAAGAAGAAACCTTTTGTTATGATTTGATGATGAGAGGCTTCTTCCAAACTTAGCTTTTGAACAAATAATTTGCACAACATTATCCCCTAAAGATTATGGTGGAATGTCATAATATTGTATGATGCTAAAAGTGATCAGTTCAATCAAGTATGATGCCTATTGGCTCCCCTATACGTGGCAGCTTGCCAGGAACAACTGGAAAATTATAGAAAACTATCCATTCGCACTTCACAGAAGGAAAGCTTTCTCTACTGTATGGGGTGGTTAGATAAGGTGTCTTTTACTTGTTATTTTGATTAAAATTTCTGAG
>JAHZNF010001956.1:0-11672 GCA_027744215.1 Troglopedetes dispersus
CATGATCATCATCGTTCGGGTACACAAACTTCAAAATTTTATTCATAAAAAATTACACTGTCTATTGCATTAAGGGTCACCAAAATCATTGAACTTCAAATATTTACCAACAGGAGTGGAGAATAATTCAAACTATCTGAGCGGTTAAAGTGTTGGCATAAAATAGATCAACAGGTGATTTTGTTCTCTCCTACAAGAAAGACGATAGAGAGAGAGAAGACGACGATGCAGTATCGTATCCACTTATATCTGGGCGTGTCAACTTCGCCACGCCGAGCATTACAGCATAAAGTTGGTGTACCCGAACGATGATGATCATGGTACCTGCAGTTTTTTGTTTTCGGGAGTGAGTGAGGATGCGGGGATAACGTTATTTGGGTGATTTTTTTACCATATGCAATAAGCATAAAATCCTGTGTAAGTTATATGAAGCTGGTTAAGTTCTTCCTTCAACTTTTCAAGAACAAAATGTATCCGATTGGCAGGGCAGAACTGATTTTTTACAGAGTAGCTTAGCTTGCACTAAATTCGATCGTGATTTAGTGTGTGATCCTGATTTGATTTCTTCAAAACTCTATATCATGTGTGTTGTTGCATGCATGTTGTACGTGAGGACAACAATGGTGGTAGTCGCATTTGATAACGTATTAAATGTTAAGATGGTCATCCCTGATAAAAAATCTCGGAGAATGAGAGGCATGCTGACAGGAAGACATTCGGGTCTCCTTTTTTTGTTACGAATTTTACCTGGTGCTGCTGAACGGTTTATTTTTTGCAATAAGTTTAATCGCAGAAGTTGCAGTAGTAAAATAACAATGATAAATGAATTATTTCTTTCCTGCTACGCCCATTTCATTGCTCCGCTTTTTTTCATTGCATGCTCTAATAATAACTGCAGAACCGCGCAATTCGCAAACTTCATCTCTAACTCATGCAAAAATTGATGATTTAAGGGGATCCAGATTTAAATCCGATTTTGCTTTAATGCCGTTTGTGCTCATGCTTATGGTAAGTACAGTCTACATTGTGTTTACCACTAGTACGTGCACAGTTGACAATTCAGAAGAATAAAAATAACAAACAAAAACTACATTCATGTGCATTTCAAGAGCATAAAATGTCTTTGACCTTTCCTCGAGCTTCAAACTCAATAAATTTGTAGAAAATAGCACTATTTCGTAATGTTATTACTGAAAATACTTTTTATTACACTTTTTGTAGGTATACCTAGTATAGTAGGTAGTAAATGGTTTGCACAAAAGCGACTCCACCCTCCAGCCGACCTTGCTTGCCTTTTGGTCACTCTTTTATTTTTCTCTCTATCGGTCCACAACAAGTACTTACATTTTTTAATGTCTTGCATAACAGAGTTGCTTGCTTTGCCTGTAGCACAACAAGAAGGGAAAAGTTGGTAATAAAAGTTGTTAAAAATATTATTATACGTACAGAATAATGACTTCAAACATACATTACGTTCGTTTTTTACGTTTCAATGTTTTTTTTCCATTTTCAGCTCAATGCCAATCTTGCTCTTGTTCCTGCTGAGAGTCAAATTATACACCAAATGCAGCACAGTAGCTGGTTTTGGTAAAAAAATAAAAAATAATGGGAAAAAATGGAGTGAGGTAAGCATGCACTTTGTAAAAATAGATTCTATTCGCTAAACACCGCACAAAATCATTAGCTACCTAGCCTTTCCATTTTCTGTTCATTATTAATCCAGCACCTGGCATTATAAGATACGTCGTTTTGACTTTTAATGAAGAACTGAAGTGTGACCTGGGAATATTATTGAAACTTGTTGAAACTGATCCTTGCCAGCTTATTACACACACACCACACAACAGTAGCAGAATTTTTAGTTCTGTGTAAATATTCCATTGGGAAAGTAAAGCCGCAAAAAAATAATATAAAAATGTGATGCATTAGTTGATGTGCTCGTGAAATCGAAACGTATAATATTCTCGTGATGTCATGCTCTCTTCTATTCAGGTTCATTGTTAACTTCAATTACTAGCATTAGCAGCAGAAATTACTTTTACTTGTAACTTGTTTTCATTCTGCGCTGATTATCAATTGTATCAAAGAAAGAATTAAAGCCTGTTTTTCGTCCCGTATTATTATAATGCATTGAGCTAGTCGGTGTCCATTGATTACGTATTGCAAGAGGTGTGTTGTGCAGACAGTGAGGCATGCCTGAAATGAGGGGTAGAGGTTACCACTCATACAAACAAATTGATATGCACCTTTTTTGTGTCGTAAAGAAAAAAAATTATTGGTCTTTCTTCCAACAAGTGTTTTCTAAAAATCCTCAACCTGTAATGATTACATTAATGAATTTCAAATATGGTATACTATATGCTGAACTTGTTGCTTTTTCTCAGTGTTTTGATAATTAATAGCGCACCTATAAATTCCAAGTTTGCTTTGGTGTTCTGCGCAGATTAGTTATAAAGAAAGTATCACATCGTAGTCATGATTCTTTGATGATATATTGCCAGCAACAATGTTTCATTATTTCACTAAATTAGTTGCCGCATGCATGTTAAGTTTGTCCTACACTGAATATTTTTTCAATAGTCATCATCTACTGTGATGGCATGGACAGATAAAAAAGTAACTTGTGCAGACCAGTATCTACCTAGTTCTGTCTGAAAGTCAACTTTTGAAATATGTAAGAGAACCGTTTGCCTTTTCTTCCTCTTTTTTATTAAAAATACGGAGGTCTTGCACCTGAGAAGAATTAAAATCAACGAGAATGGTGTACACTCTATTTGTAATTTAATGGGCCAAGTGTGCAATAATAATGAAATAATAAGAATGCATGTTTTAAAAATGAATTAAAACCTCTGGCGTCCTCAAGTTATGAGATCATGAGTGGAGATCACCTCAACGCTTCGCACACATTCTTACAAATGAAATATTACGTACTTACGGTACCCGAACTTTCATCTCTTCCTATTTCTCAACTGTATACCACTATAACTAAAATCTTATGATGCGGGTAATCAGCCTCGCCTAAGTTCAAAACATTTTTTTACCTATTTACCATTTTTCAATTGCGTAGTAAACAATCAATGCAAAGATGATGATGACTCAAGCAAATAAACCTTAAAGCATAACAGGTACACCACATAAATGCACAAATCCACACGAATGAATTGATTAAAGATTTAAAAGCAATTTGTGATAACAGATCCTGGGATACAGATACAGCGCTGCTTTCTGAAAAGTCTGCTTATCCATATGCTTACCTCTTAAATAATTGATGTTAGTGGTTTAGCACGTTTTATGTGCTTGGCCATACATTTTTTTGGGTAGATATTAGTCATGTTCTTTTTCGGGGAAATAGTATTCCAAGACGACATGCACCCTTCATGCAAATTTTTTATGAAGTTACATCGGTAAACACATATTACTTTCTTATAAAAAACTCAAAGAGAAGACCAACACAGGAAAACTAGTCAAGTAAGCACATGTCATACTTTATTGATTCTTGCAATTCAAACATGAAAAAACCTGGGGCGAAACTATGCGATAATTGAAAAAATTGGCGTGCGACAACCACCTGCAATATTCATTTGGATTCCACTTTTTATCATCAATGAAATAGTCACGAACAAATTAGTTCGCTTTGGGTCTGAAAGGTCAGTGGGAAAACTAAATTCGATTTAACAGACAAATTACTTGTCTGTTATTACCACGGATTGCGAAACACTCAATGATACCGCGTTACTCGAGCGGGTTCAGAGAGCACATAGCCACTTCGTACATTCTTTTCGATAAAGTACAAACTAATCCAAGTCCCGTTATCCCAAATGAAGTCATACACATTATTCAAAATTTTAATAGCAAAAATTCCTTGCTCTTCCCTCAGCCCCAAGACATGGCAAAAAAATTATTTACTACTACAAACAAATTTTCAATGGAAAAACACGTTCATTTCATCGCCATCGTGGCCATCATGTTTTTAAAATCTATCACCACATTTTTTTACAAGTGTACATATCGGAAAGCTTTCATTTACAGTAAAAGTAACGCCACCAGACGTGCAAACTTTTATTGAACGTAACATGTTCCATGATCATCAAATGCTGTTGATGTGATACCGTTGAACGTTTTAGCGTGCTCTACTCTCAAAGCGTTGTCTCATTATGAAAGTCATCAATCTTCGGTTAATGGCCAAGCCACATTTGTTTTACCTGCGCACCAGGTTTTGTAGAAAAGCTCGTTGCTACTTTTTGTGCTGTATACTTTCTAGGGAAATTGTCGTTTGAGCTAGTAAGTGAAAAGCACACACACGCAGCCAATAATGCAGTGCGCAGTTAAGGAAGGGGCAGATAAAAAAAAACAAGTGCGGAGAACGAACCCCTGCTGAACACCTTTTATTTCGCATTTACAATTTAGTATGAGCTTAAGCGAGTTGTACCACATTTTTTTTACTTCATGTCGAATTTAAAAATAACAGAATGATGAAATTGCACCGGGCCTGTGCAAGGTTTTCTACAGAACAAAAATGCCAGAACAAGAACACTTGAGCTCAATTCAGGAAAAATATAGAGGCATTTATAAAAAACAATATTGTTATTATTATTGCTCGCGGACAAATTCTTGAGCCTTCTAACAGCAATTGAGTGAGATGTTTACGGCCGGACCATCACCTTGTCATATTAACCATATCATTTTATACGAGTGTTACTATTACGGCCTATCAGGGGAAGAGAACATATAAAAATAAACTTCTTGGGATATTGTGAGAGCAGAGAATTGGAGGAAAAATGTGAAGAACTTGTTTTTGGAATCGGAAGACGAACATGTTGAGTGCATAATCAACACTTCTTTTGAAACAGGTAGTGAAGTCAAATGTATAATAATAGATTCTCGATGCAGTTTGAAGCAGTGGTCACTCACTGGTCACTCTTCCGCATTTTGCACTATCTTTAATCCGTAGTAAAATAACGCTGTTGATGCTGCTGCTGCTGCTTCTTGGATGAGCAGAGTTGAGGAATGCACACATTTTTCAACATTCTTTTGATTTTCTCAGTTTCTTGAGAAAAACAACATCGTACATTACTTTTAGAAGAAATGTGGTAATGATCATAAAAATGATTGATCTGACACTAAAAGCTCTTCGGAGCAAGTACTGCGTGAGCTATCTATGTGGCTAGAACCAGCTTGAACACTTTAGCATGAGAGATGAGACGAGATGATGAAAACATGTGATGATGACCATGATGAACCCCCTTGAAATAGAAAGTTAAATATGCATTATGCATGCAGTAACGTATTTTGCCTTCTCAACATGAATCATTTCCCATAAAATACGACTACCAGTACACGGTGATTTCATGAAAATATACGGTAAGGAGAAATGCTTTGAACTCTTTGCCTAATAAAAGGTGGATTTAATTTGTGAAAATAATTTTCAGAGGTGAAAGAGCATGATTGCATTTTACTTTTTTGCTTAATTTTTTAATCACACTAAACATATCTGTGGTTGGTGACGATGTAATAAATTCTTCCGAGCTTGCTTATTCCGCAGCAGTAAGTTACGACGATTTATATTCACTCTTGGTAGGGCCCTGCATTTGTCATTGCAACTGAATTTCATGTGAGTCACTATATCGTATTTTGTAGTGTGCCAATAGCAGTAACAGTTGTATATGACTCATCAATGGAGTTATCGTGTATGTAGTTGTGTGCAAATATCATAGAACATGGGGAAAACTGACAGGAGACAAACTAGAGTTGCAATAAATTTAATATTTTAAAGCTATACATAAAACAAATAAATGGAAAACATGTTAAGATTAAGTGTGTATGTCTGCATCTGCATATTTTTATTGAAACAAGTACGGTGCTATTCTTGTTTAATAATTCTATGTTATTATACAAATTTATGGTGTGCTTCTCCGGTTACTGGTTTTGGCCACTGTTCAAGTGATATCTAGATAGTCAAGAAATAGATTACCTATTGTTTACTCCACCGAAGTATAGCGTGTAGATGCCGGACAAGTAAGATACATGGAAAGAATTTTAAAATGGATATCTTTTGTATTTGTATAACGTTATTATTGCTGCACCCGGTTACTTTTTGTGCTGCTGATGTTGCTAGCGGCGAAAGCAAAGTTATTTGATCGTACTTATCTGTCTGTGATGAGAGTGGACAGGGGAGGAAGAATTAAAAGAAACTTTTGGTTGAACCCGCGACAGGGCTACATGACGTACCCATTTTTGAATAGGTTTCTTAATGGAATTTAGCCACATGAAACATGAAATCCTGGGTAACTCAATCGGACAAATGCACATCATATAACATGTTTACCTACCTATGCATATTTAATGCTTGGTAATTCGTCTGATTGTGAAGAGAACGGGAACTGACTATAAAATTAAATAAACTTTTAAATTGCATGCTGTTGATGAGGTTGTTGTGGCTGATTATGATTGAGAATTAAATGGGGAGAAAAGAAACCAGATTTCGCTGCTACTAAATGGTGTGGAATTAAAGTCATTTTTTTTTGCAACTGGGCTTGTACACGTAGCAGCATGACATGAACCATTATTGCAAAATCAAGTGGCGTACATGCCGAGATTCTAGTGCGAACGTGTAATAATCAGCTTAGACAAAGTAAAAGGAAAACAACATTTTCCACAATTGCTTTATTATTATTTCACTACATCTGTTAGGTTGTCGAAGGAAGTCTTTTTTTGCTGCAGATTACTACAAAAGTAAGCTTTCAGAAACTAACTTCTGGGTAAAGGCGATTAAGAGTATTTTCGCACAAGTGTGATCACTGAGCTTGCCAATATTTGCACATTTTGATCTTTTTACTGAAATCAACAACAAAGTTAGTCGCACCATACAAAATTCAAAGCTGATTATCACACGAATGTCAAGTTGTATTAAAAGGGAATTGTACTGAAACAAGAGCGTACAAGTTAGGTACCAGGTAAAATACAATACATAAATTATCCTTATGCCAGATGGTTCTATAACGGCCGTGAAGGGTTTTAGGAAGTTTGGCTTCGGGAAGTTTATAAGCTCAAGAATTTTATTCTATTTTTTTCATGATTGATAATGCTTAGTCACACATGACACAGTGGGCGTTTAGGAAGGAGATCAACAATGCCGGCACATTCCAAATGTTTTTTGAAAGGCCTACACAATACTTTTTGAAACAATTGAATAACGAATGACATTTCGGTTTGACATGTGCATTAGGATGACTAAGCTATTATCTTTTATTTAAAACAAATTCAAGTGAAAAATTCTTGTTTAAAAACTTTTCAAGCTCTCCCATAATCCTAATGGGCTGCCATTGCTTGCAGAGCTTTTCTCCTCCACACTCCGCATTTCGTGGGAATTCGCACTGTGAGAACCAGAATTCTTGAAATGACAATTAGGTGTTACTCATCATGATGGGTGACGGATGGCTAGCTATCGGTATATTGCGAGTCACGCTAGCTTTCCGTTAAACCAACAAACTCATAGAGTTGTAATTTAACCTTTACGCCAACCCAAAGCACCGTTGTTGGCGTTGTTTAAATTGATACAATTTGTACCATTCTTCTATCTTTGGTATTTTACGGAACTGTTGCAGATTATTTGTTGGATTAAAATCCGCCGTGAACTATTATTAATCGTTTTTTCATTATCAAATCATTTCATTGCCAAATGATAGACATTAAAAGTGGAGGAGGAATCGTGATATTGCACATAGGTTATGGGTGGGGGAGCATCCATTGTTAACAGGGTAATGTCGATGTCCTAGAGTCTTCGTCATTTCAAGTGGATACTTTTTTGGGGAATTTTGAATCTAGCACACAAGTGCACACCAGAACTAACTACATAATATATAACATTACTGATGACTTCACAATATACAATGTACCAGAATACCAATAGAATATTGAACATGTAAACAGTTTGACAGGGAAAAAGATATCTTAGTTAGGGAAACGCTGTCAAAGTTCTTTTATCAAAATGCAGCAAAGTGCAATGACACAGTTTGCAAGGAATTTTACAAACGAAGTATATAGAGCGAGTCGTCCTTACAAGATGATGACTACTCTCGGGTAATCTCCTTCGTCGAGCGAATGATTTTGCACTTGAATAATTGAGCAGTGAATTAACATAAGAAGTTATATTTCTTCTTATTGATTTGCCACAAGTCAATACGAAAATAGCTAATAAAAACTTTTCTGGTTGTGGTGCAGTACTTGAATAATATTTCTCCTGCAAAATACTGTTGCGAATTGCAAGTTGATCTTTTTCTAGGTGCAGCCGCTGTCAGGATCTTTTCCTCATTTTGCAGCTATTTGTGAGAACAAGCTAAATGGTTATTTAGTTGGCAAATGGTCAAAACGAAAATAAATACTTTTCATGGGATCTGTCTAATTTTATTGGATTATTTAGATAAAATTGAGACGTAGATTTGAGTATGACACGAAACAGTATTCATAATGGAATATAGTAATCAAATGCACATTTTGATTTGAAATTCACAATCATTTTTATACCACTATCATTTGAGTATGTAATGTAATTTTTATGATGGACCTGTGTATGGCAATGCATTGGATTTTTTCTTCAATTTTTTTTCATTCTGTGTGACGGAATGACATTATTCTTTTATTCTCTCACTCCATGAGAATGTCTCCGTGCATTTGCGATAATTGATATCACCGTACTTACATGACATTTACAGCACAACAAACACACAACAGGTTTCTCTTCGCTGTCAGTGCACAAAATTTACTTATTACAAAGAGCCTGTCACACCATTCTTTAAAAAAACCTCTCTGCAGGGTTACACACTCGCATGGCATTTCTTTGTATTTTATGTGCAGCTGGTCATCGCCGGGTTCAGTTCAGTTCAGTAGACTGTAAATTAACTGAATAATGTGAAATATCAATTTCGCAAAAAAAAATTCTTATAGATTTCACTACGAATTATTAAGTAGATGATCATGAATCATGACTTGAGGCACAATCACTAGTAAGTCTTGCCTGTTATAATACAATCTACTACAGAATTGCAAAACACTTGTGTACGAGGCAAAAACGATATTCTGTTTGCTAAGTAAAATACAAAATACGGATCATGTGAATAATGATATGCTGAAGATATTCACTCTACTGTTGCAAAAAAAGTACAGGAGCAGGCAAGTTTTTGTTCGGTAATATCTGGAAAGACAAGTATTCTCGATAGCAAGCACTGGCCACAAAAAATAGAAATCATAATAATATGTATATTTATGTGGAAGGAACACGTTTTTAAATGCAACATCAATTGCGAATTTGTGAACTTTTGCGATAAGTGAAAATTTGCATATGTGTTGCAACAAACATCATTATTCCCTAAAGATCATTTGGCTAACCCTGTCCATTGTTGAGACTTACAATTTGAGCAGTTGATTTGAGATGCATGCCGAGTCATTCATCCACGCCACTTTCATCAAGTTGAAGAAACGTGATAAAATGAGACATATTACCAGTCATCCCGCCTAATTCATTAAAATGCATTAGTCCATACGTCAAAGATAGCCAACTAACGGCAAGAAAAAATAGCAATCCATCGAGCCATAGAACAAGGAGAACAAAATTCGGAGAAAGGTAAAACCCCCCCAAACAAATCAAGCAGACAGACAGCCAGACAACTAATCGTTCTTGCTGGTATAAATTGCAATTGAAACTCCTTTTGTTCGACTTGCAAATTATCACATTCATTTGAGCTCATTAAAAAGTACATTATACCCTAGTTTCCCTCTAGTAGATAGATAACAATGACAAAGACAAGACGGGCAGCCGGCCAGGACGCACTGTCCGTTTTTAAAGCAATAATTTAACTTCCAAAAGCAAGTCCTTGTACTAATAATATGTTACAAACGAGTGAAAAGTGACTGAACAAGAAAAAAAGATAACGTTAGAAATTGAATGTAACGAATTGTTGGTTTTGTAAAGAAAATGAAACAAAATACTGCCTTTATTATTATGCAACATGCAGAG
Source organism: Troglopedetes dispersus (assembly GCA_027744215.1). Classification (NCBI taxonomy): domain Eukaryota; kingdom Metazoa; phylum Arthropoda; class Collembola; order Entomobryomorpha; family Paronellidae; genus Troglopedetes; species Troglopedetes dispersus. The sequence goes on from JAHZNF010001956.1 coordinate 10,013, forward strand.
CTAAGAGCGTATGCACACTTCACACGCGCAATAATGATCTGCCTAATAAAATATAAAATAAAAACATGTCCAATAAACATTTCATATTATTTTTGTAATAAATTTTGCACGCATTTTATGCCTTCTTCTTTTCCTTACATAAATATACCGTTTAAACTTTGTCGTGACTTGGAAAAAAGCTCGACAAACGGAAAACTATGTTGGTAGACATTTAAACCATGAAAACGATTACTTTTTTTAGAGTTTTGGGATGAAACAAGTTAACAAGCAGGGGAACTGGTATAATGATTCTGTTCCTGGGCTGCACCATCACCATCATCATCTTTATTTTCAGAGCAATAAGTTTTGCCTCGAAGCTGCGTTCCTTGCAATTTCATGCGCTGTGTGGCACAAGACTCTTTTCAGGGAGTTTTGACAGGATTTGATACATATATTACACGACAATAGAATCTGATTCTATTATTTAGTGCTCTTACCTCTGTCCACCAAAAGACCTATTAAAATGAAATTATTCAACTGGCTTAACTCCGAAAATACCCGTAATTACTTTGCCTGCGAGTGAAAATCTGCTGTAGATCGCATTACGGCTCTCAAGTGATGAATGAATGATATATGATGTGATGTAATTTAAAGTGTAAATAAAAGGTAGCTATTCATGCACTTGTCGACAGCCTGATGATGATGACATTGCTCCTGTCAGCAAGATGACTACGCGAGGAGGACCGTTCTCTGTCCTCGAGCATGTCTAGCACGTTTCACGGTCATATTTTTACCGTATTAGTAATTAGTTAACTACAGATCATATAATGATAATCTGCATCACCATCATTTTAATCCGTTGCATTATCATTAAAGCTAGGGCAGGCACATTGTGTACATTTTCCGTTAGTTGAATGTGGAAGCAGCAGCAGCAGTGACAGGTGCAGGAACATATTATGAGAGCACAAATGGACTCGCTTAAGTGCACGGCGCTCTCCATTTGACTAAACAATTAATGTTTTTAAAAGGACGGCAATAAATATACAACATAATAATAATAATAATGATGATGATGCTTGCAAACATGCATCAATTCATCTTGGCAAAGTAAAAAAAAATGATCAAAGTCATAAATATTTTCGTAAGAAATGAAATGTTGATTAATTTCAGATGCGGGTAACTGTGATAAGTTGGCTGACCACGGCTTTTCTCCTCACGCGAAGCAACGGGGGAGAGCGGGCATCAAAGCAACTTTTTTATACAACCTATTTATACCCATCATCGTCTTCCTCATCCCTGAGAAGTGGAGGGAGTAGTAGCGGCGGTGTCACCACCAACCACAACAATGCATTCTACACCCCGCAACTATCAGTTTCGCCTTTACACTCATTCTGGTCATCCTTTGGAGATCAGAAGGGGCGACAAACTGCCACATTGATACCTGTCAGCAATGCAAATCATAATCAAGCCTATCCACACCAACTCCGACAACAACAAGTCCTGTGGTCTCCAAGCTTGCCTCTGGGGGCCTCTTCATACTATGCTGCACCTTTGCAACATCATCATTCTGGCCTGCCGGCAGCGGGAGGCACCCCTACTACCATTAATAATCAGAACAACAACGTTGGTGCCCTGGCTGGGAGCAAAAATATCAAGCATGCGTCATCATCATCATCATCAG
>JAHZNF010001957.1:7305-20481 GCA_027744215.1 Troglopedetes dispersus
ACGGTGAAAATGATTACGACATCTATTTACACGGGAGAAGGTCGAGATGAGATTTTTTCCTTTTGGTGGAGCCATTTCAGCCCAGATTTTCATATCTTATCGTGATGATCATGAGACAGTTGTGAGAACGACGGTCATATCATTACAATTCTATTAGATTACACTGCATAGTAATAGTAGGAGTAGGAGTGGAGAGCCTATTTCAGGATGAAAAGGAAGCACCATTTCCCAAACCTGAAAATTGACTAGACCATGTATTTTATGGAAAAACCGTTTACCGTTTTTTTTCCTTCGTGTAAAGCAGATACAATTTTCAAGATAAGCTGAAACTTTTTTTGGGAAAAAGCAGAATGTTAAAACGCTAAAACGGAAAGAAAGGACGCACTGCTCCAGAAAAAAGACGCACACTGAATAAGAATATGTTTGCTGGGGTGACTGTAGACAAAAAATATATCTCCTCTACGATGCAGAATGTGCTTCATCATGTGTCCGAAGGAAGCACCATTTCCCAAACCTGAAAATTGACTAGACCATGTATTTTATGGAAAAACCGTTTACCGTTTTTTTTCCTTCGTGTAAAGCAGATACAATTTTCAAGATAAGCTGAAACATTTTGAAGGGAAAAAGCTGAATGTTAAAATGCTAAAACGGAAAGAAAGGACGCACTGCTCCAGAAAAAAGACGCACACGGAATAAGAATATTTTTGCTGGGGTGACTGTAGACAAAAAATATATCTCCTCTACGATGCAGAATGTGCTTCATCATGTGTCCGTAATGTTCATGTAAAATGGTTGAAAAAACTTGATAAAATATGTTTCAAGCTTCACCGTTTGCTTAACGAAACTGACTGGGTGAGTGAGTGAGTGAATGAGTGAAAAAAGTAACTTTTGGGTTGTGATTGAAATGAAAAGATTTTGTGCTAACAAAGTGACTCACTCACTCACTCTCCTTATCAAGGATGAAACATAAGTAGTAGTAGCTTGTGTATATATATTCTGGAGACATCTCATCTGTGTCCCTCTTCCTTTCTCAATCATCCCGGTAATCCATTTTCCCATATTTATTACAGATTTTTGTTTGAATACCGTTTCAACTTCATTTTCCACTTGAGTGACAAGAAGAACTGATCCTGTGAAAGTCTCAATCATCATGATCATCATCAACGTTGCATCAATAATGTCACACACACAAGTAGACACACTCGAGAGCCATGTTCTCCTTGCTTGTCTCTACATGAAAATTGAAGTCATGAAGCCAAAAGTTCTTACATTGTTTTCGCTCTTTCGCAAACAATTTTTAATACATTACATCACCAAAATAATATTATGGAGTGTTCCCCCTCTTCTTCTTATCTAAGTATGTGCACACACACATTATATAAATTGTGTCCAATATACAAAATGGTGAGTCAGTCAGGAATATCTGTTTTTTTAAATAACTGCCTCTGTCTCAAGATATGATAAAGTTGTTGAGGTTGAGTGTAGAAAAGAAGGTGGCAGACACGGAATAGCTCCATCTTCTTCTTCTTCCACTCGCATCCTTATCATCATCATCCTTCTCTAATATATTCCGGATGAAACAAAATATCGTCGGAAATCTGGCTGCTGCGCTGCTCACTCAGTCACTCACTTACTCAGCTTTATTATATTTTTTTTTCTTCCTCGAGGACGACACCGACGAGAAGAGGAAAAAGAAGACGCATGATATTTGATGATGATGGTGATGAGAAGCTTCTCGCTGACGAGATGAGTAACTACCTCAACCTCACTTTTATATTTTTGGATGGTGCTTTTGCTGCTCCTCTCTCCTCAAATATACTTTATTATTGCCCGCGGAGGAGTGGACCACTTCTCTTCTCTGAGGAAAAAAAGGAATGATAGATACAATAAAAACATGATAAAGAATGCACGCACATATATATACACATTGTGTGTCCATATATCCAAAAAATTGTATGTGTGTGTGCATTATTATTATTACCACTACTACTACATAGCTAAAAAGCTCTTGTTATTAAAAAGAGCGGAGATGGAGAGACAGGAGCTGGGAGAGAAGGTGGAAAAAAGGAGAAGGGAAGTGTTATTGATTGACATGTTGGTGAGGGATGGCAAGGGCAAACACATGGGTTGTACAAGGGAGTGTAACAAAACGGAGCATAACCATCTCAGGATGTATCTCGCGGAGCAAGGAGGAGGCGGGCCGAGTCCCCTTCAGCCAACCAAAATATGTACAAGCGTGTGTAACGCTAATCATAATAGAGTAATACATTGTGAGCATATTGCTGGTGGGCAATAATGTTTCGGCATAACGTGCTACATGTGTTTCAAGCACAAACGATAGAAGAAACAAAAAAAATAACTTGTTGTAGTGTATGTAAAAAATATGGTTAAGCTTGTATGTGTATAAGGTATAGTCATCTATGCTCCAACAACGACGCTCGTATCAAGAAGCATTTTTACCACTTTACCACACACTCTCATACAAAAGGAAGCAAGCTCGAGTATCAGGAGGATTAGTAGCTGGTCTGGTGCTGCGGAGAGCACTGGATGCTAACGCCACAAAATGTTATCTGTTCAGAGTTGAGCACAAGAAAAAAAAATTCTTTTGGGACTGGTTCTTCCTTTCGTTTTCTTCTCCTTCTTATTTTCTGAACTGACATGCCAGAAGTGAGATGCTCGTAGGAATGTTGATGCTGTATGTAGGGTGAATTGTGGAGAGAAAAATTGTGGTAAAAAGTGATAAGTTAACGTAATGCTCCTATATATTTTTTCCCAATGCATCACTTTAAAAAAAACTGTAGGAAGAAGTGGTGGTCTTCTCGTTTTTTTGTGTTCACAGTTCACACAGATGAGCAGAAGCAGCAAAATTGATGCTCTTCTCCTCTTTTTTCAAGTTTCCCCAGAGACAACTTTTCGGAGCACACAAAAATGTCTTACCATAATACATACATGATACTCTTCTTCCAAGTGAGAAACAAGGATTGTGCTGCTCTCTCTGCACATGCCATTTAAAAACATAAGTTCCGCAATGTATTATCATGATCCAATATGCCAAGCACTTTATTCCCTCGTCCATGCATCACTTTTATTGTATTCTTTTTTTGGTTACACTCTTCTGAATCTGTTCTGTGCTGCGGATGCTCCTCTCTCTCTCTCTCTCTGGAAAAGCATCCCGTGTTTCCCCAGAAGCTACTACAGACTAGACACACACACACAAGATATTATACATTTTTTGTTTCACGGTGCGAGCAAGAAAAAAAAGACATGATTATGATTGGCCAAAAAATGGTGGAAAACGGTTGTTCCCACCATTTAGCATCCTCTTCCCGACAAACTGCTTTCGCGGAGACGGAGAAGTTCGTAAAAAAAAGTTCGCTTATTCTATGCTAGCTATGTGTGTGCACACATAGTGTATACATAATGTAATACTGTTACAACATTTTTTTTTCTTCCTTCAAACTCTACTACTACTGTGCGGTCATGTTGTGTTTCCATGCTGGAGCGTCTCCCTTTTTTACACTCTTTTCCCAAAAAAAATGATAATAATGACGAGTGACTACACACAGCACGAACACAATCCTTTTTTTAGTAGTAGACAGCCACACACAAGAAAAAACGGTAAGTTTTTTTTGGAAATTGCAGCAGCTTTGTAGCGCTGCTTTTGTGCGTAACCACAAAAGAAAGGAACACACAGTTGCGCATTGGCATGATCGTTGCTGTTTCTCCAGGAAAATTGTTCCACCTTCTCCATAATACAGTTTAACATTACATGGCTCCAAACACGTGTCGGAGGAGACCTTCCCATCATCGCGGAACAACTTTGTGCTTTCTTCAACAAAAAAAATATAATATGTGTGTGTGAGTTGGATGTGTGCAGCTTTCCTGATATGAAACGACGATCATCATGTTGATGAATACAAAGAGAGAGAGAGCATGTTAAGGTATGTGTCCATATTAGTATGTGTACCTTACCTGCTGCCCTTTTACGGTGGCTACATCATAGAATATTTCCACATTGTTGTACATTGTTTGTTGCACACAAACCCGATGAACACATGTAGCGACATTACTCAACATTACATGATGCTCCACAAAAAAAATAACATACTCCAGCCAATTCATTCCGCAATAAATGGAACAACACAAGGATAAAAAAAAAAGAAATATTGTATGTGTGTGTGTGACGAGTGTTGCGAGTGAAGAGCAACTTTTCTCCATTTCCTTTCGTGCTCAACCCCTTTCATCGTTTCGGATAAGGCATTGTAACATGTAACAAGCGAGCTAACATACAAACGTTACATGCATGCATCCATATATCCATATATAATCTTGGGGAAACACGAAAGGATAATGTGCATGACTTTTTTATTGCTACCTTTTCTACAACAACAGAAAAGTTTGCGTGCGCTCAAGTCAAAGTTTTTTGGGCAATGTTGAAAGTGACTTTTATATGGTTTTCATGCTTACATACACTTTGATAATGGGCAAAAATATAAAAAAAGACTTCTTTTGCTTGACTTTTTGTCATGAAGAAGGTTGCTCTGATGACTGAACTCTTGAACAAAAAAGCAGGGAAATAATATGTTATACAATGTACTGCTATGGTGGTGGATGTTGGAGCTGTAAAAAATACTAAAGTTGATTTGTTTTACAACTTTTCCTTTTACTTGGAGCATGGGCATGAAAATACAATGGGTTTTTTGGGAGAGATCTAAAATATGTTTGTTTTGAGTGTGCACAGAAGGTAAACTATGGAACATGGAGAGTTACATGACTCTGAAACAAACTTATTATGGAAAACGTCCACTCGTAGATTAGCAGAACTGGTGAGAAATTCTATACAGTAGATGGATCTGCAGATGAAAACGAATTTTTCTAACAAGTTTTAGATACACTACCGTTTTTTGAATTGCACACATCATAGAAATGCTTAAAGTCGACTGACGTGATTAAACACACTCAAATATATTTTAGTTTGCCACTTTTACTTGGCCATGTATTAGACATTACTTAATTACTAGTTTAATATTAGACGATTTTTTTACATGCACATTGCTTATCGAAGAAGTATTTATTATGCATTATTTTAGTGTACAAGGAAGCATGTATTCACGATGGTCATATTATTAATTGCATTTTAAAAATGGAAAAGTGAGAGCTCTTCTCTTTTTTTTACAAAAAATATGTAGTCAGTTTTCATTTTACTAAAAAATATTCGTACTTAAGTAATTTCTCATGTCATGTAAAATTGGCCATGTTCGCATGAACATGGAGTCGTGAGCAGAAACAAAAAGGTTGAGTAGTTCTACTCCATTTTGTTGGGTGAAAATGTGATTCTCAAAAAATATTAGTTGTTCTTTATTTTACTAGTTTGGAGGAACGATGCTCATCTCATCTCACTCACCTACCTACCTACCACATGCAGATTTTTTATGTGTAAATACCGCCAGGTAATTTTTCGTTGTGTGAACATGTCGAGAGAAGCAGCTAAAGTGTGGGGGCTCCCATAAATCATCAGTTAGCCACACACTAAAAGGGTGAGAAGTACAAGAAGGACGGTTTGCATTACCTCACTTTTACGTAATGGCGGGGAAGTTTTTTGTCCAATTAATTATTGCATAATATTATTGTGTTTTACTAAAAAATCATTTTCAAAACTTGTAAACTGCGAATTTTTGACTTGGAAATTTTTTAGTTAATTCAACGTCAACTTCCATAAAATAAAGGTTGATAAGATATGTGCAAAAGTTAGATGAGACAGCAGTTTTCTCTCTAATGTAAAATTTGTTCCCAAATGCATTCTCCACAATCAAGTAGACTCCTACCAAAACATAAAATGCGGTTGTGTGAGTGAACACAATAATTAAATGAACACTTTCCATAAAAAAATGTAAGGAATCATATCCCTCCTCTGAAAACATTAGCATCGTTTTAGTGATGATGATCGTCATATAAAATCATCATCTCATGTGAATAAATATGTGATCACCTAAGTTGATACAACGGGGAAGTTTTTTGTCCAATTAATTATTATTGCATAATATTATTGTGTTTTACTAAAAAATCATTTTCAAAACTTGTAAACTGCGAATTTTTGACTTGGAAAATTTTGAGTTAACTCAACGTCAACTTCCATAAAATAAAGGTTGATAAGATGTGTGCAAAAGTAAGATGAGATAGCTGTTGTCTCTCAATGCATTCTCCACAATCAAGTAGACTCCTATCAAAACATAAAGTGCGGTTGTGTGAGTGAACACAATAATTAAATGAACACTTTCCATAAAAAAATGTAAGGAATCATATCCCTCCTCTGAAAACATTCATCGTTTTAGTGATGATGATCGTCATATAAAATCATCATCTCATGTGAATAAATATGTGATCACCTAAGTTGATACAAGGAGACTACAAGATTTCATAGTGAACACATTTGTTATTACTATTACACAGAGCATTCTTAACATTAGTATAACAAGCATAAGCAACCCCTTTTTTTAGGAAGAGAAGATAGATACAGTATAATATAATTTTTTTTGGCGATGATGGTGCTCACTGGCTCACATTATGTAAACTATGTTTCGGAACAAAACTGCCGTGTGAGTGAGGTTGTCTTCTCCACACATTCTTTGGTCCTTCCTCCTTCTGTGTTAGAATGATGTGTGTGGATGATGCATCAGATCATCATCATCGACAAAATAGATTCTGACCTCCCTCCGGTCTCCGCCAGCAGCAGCAGCAGCAGCATCATTTCATTTTGGCTACACGTTTAACAAAAAAACGTATCCGCAAGAAAAAAAAGATAGCGAAGTGAGAGTGAGTGAGAACCGACAACAACATTATTATCCTGAGCACCACATCACATCCATAATAATATCGTCGGCTCACAACAGAGCTAGCGAGTTTTTTTTAGGAGAAGCAGCTTGTTTCTGCTCCTGCTCCGTAATTTCCTTCGTGGAGCACAGTAGTAGGAAAGGATACACAATTTAACGAAAAAAATATTCTCTTTTAATCATCACCATCTCACCACCACCACCACTGTGCTCCACCATTTCTCCCTATTTAAAAAAAATGTTTATTATGGTCCATTACGATTATAGCCGGAGCTCAGGTTTTCTTTTTTTTCTTATCTGTTCATTTTATGCACCTTTGTGTGTGGTGGTGGTGAGAGAGCGTTTTCGAGTCTTTGGTAAATTTTTTTTGTTGTTGTTCTTGTAGCTGAATTGAACGAGGACTGGATTATAGGTAGAGGATAGCTATTTAAGATTTTTTTTGGAGAAACAGAGAAATTGAATTGAAGTCATGTAATACATTAAAATCCATTCTATTATGGCCACGTAAACTTTTTTTGCTGCAACTCCGGTGGCATTTTTTCCAGTCGATAATGTGAAATAGTGATGCATAAAAATCAGTAGTTGTTGATAAGCTTCTTGCACTCTTTTTCTCGCTCTCTTTGCTTCTTTACCTGAGTCCTTTTTCTCTAAATCTGTAAAATACTCCCAATCTTTTTGGTTAAATAAATTTTAAGGGGCAAAAGGGTTTTACACGTTTTAACTTGTTTTCATGACTTTTTTTTGGAACTCGTCCATGTGTTCAACCCAGCTCATTTAGTTTCATGAAATAATCCAGCTACTGTTTACCTCCTTTCTTCCTCTTATATATTTTTTGTTGACTGCATAGACTAGAGTAGGATAATTAGTAGTGCTTTCATGCCTCCATTAGTACCCTTTGTTAGTTCCATTTTAGCCTTGAATGAGTCAACCCAACATTATTTTTGTTTTAACCCTGCTTCTCTCTCTCTCAAAAAATTCTAACCAGATATTCTTGTGTGGTTTTTGGTGGAGACGGATACAAAGTGGTTCCTTTCCACCGGCGTGATTACTGATTACTCATTTTGTCCCAAAGTGACAAGCAAAGAGGTACTCTAAAACCAATTCTGTGCATATATGTATGTATCTCTCCACATATAATTTCTTCAGAGTCAGTATTTTCTTCCACTGGTACCGTACAAAATTTTTTAACCACAACAGGCAGACTACTACTACGAGCAACTTTCATTTGTTTTTATTCTCGTGAAACAATATTGGAGCACGCAGACCCATTCCTTGTGACACTTATTATTATTATGCAAACACATGTATTATCCAATACATAACTCACTGTCCATTTTGATCGTACCCATCCGTCCTCCTGACAAGCAGGGAAAATGGATACTACATTGCTCAGCATCACAACAACACATTTGCGAGCAGTAACACGATAATAATAAATGGATACATAGTTCCACTCACACACACACATAGCAAGAAAAATAAAAAAAGAGTCACACACAAGAGTCAACTTGCATTTCATTTAATGCTCCACCACCGTGTGAGCATTGTACTCTGTGTGTGCACATTTATACTCAAAACTTAAGCCTTGCTCCGACACTACTACACACATAGCTCCACTCACTAAAAATCATCATCAGCAAGCAAACAAGGATAAAAACAGGAGTAAAATGTTAACCTAAACGGAGCACTACTACCACCACCACTACCAACCACCACCACACACAAGCTTTACATATATACATTATTACACATTCTACATATATTGCTCCATAATACACAGAACAACTAACTACACAGAAGAAGAACAAGCTCCGGTCTTTTTTTTTCTTTCATAACATTGTTATATCGACATTACCCATTTTTGTGTGCAGTGCTGTTTTGTAAGTGGGTAGATGTGTTTCGCTCAGTGTGGAAAAAACTGACAGCAAAGCTGTGGTCTCTTTGTAGGATAGTTTTAGTCAGAAAGAGGCACAACAAAAAAAAGGAGAGAAGACGGAGCAGAAAAGGGGCATCATCATATCCCATCATCATCATCCTCGTCGTGATCATCACCACACACCATCATCCGTGATGATGATGAGAATAATATGTGTTGTAGCAAGTCGAAAGAGCAACACCTCTCTGTGAGTAGCTAACACTTAATAAAACAAGCTGTCTCCACTACCAAACATCCTCTGCACACATAAGGAAAAATATATATAGGAGGCAACATTATCATCACCACATATATTCTGCTGGTTAGAGAGAAGATTCAAAAAAGACATGCTGCTGCTCCTGCTGCAATAGTGTCTTTTTTTTCTTGGTAGCTGCTCCTGTACAACAAGAAACACACACACAATAATGTTCTAACATTTTTTGGTGGAGGACTAGCGAAAAAAAAACGTTACACTGGCACAAGACACCCAACAAGAACACAAGTACAAACTGCTTGAAACAATTTTTTTCTCTCGTGGAACACTCTCCCGGCCCATATAACACACACAAATCATCTGAAGTCAGGAGTGTGGAGATGTGTGTGGTAATCATAAGGACCGCCGTGCTTTGAGAGAAGCAAGCTATTTTTAAGGAGACGGGGATCAAGACGAGCCAATAATGTTTCAACGAAAGTAATGATATTGTAATATCATTCTTGTCGAAAAATATTAGCAGAGTGATGATGCTCATCAGAAGAAGAAGATAACACCTCAGTTTTACGAGTACGAGCAAATTCGGAAGGGAACGAGACAAGAAGAATTGAAGAAGGTGACGTAAAATTTCTTTCTCCAGCTTATCATATAAATACCCCAGTGCAATCCAGAAAGATATTTATCTATTCATAAGGAAACTTGAGTCATTATCATTAGCTCGCATCTTTTTCCTGAACAAAAAAACGAAACTACACCTCTAAATAATATTATCATCGGAACTACTTGTCTCCGACCTCATCATCCCTCTCCTTCTCTCATTTTTCTGCATCTTCTCCCAAAAAAAGAGAGAAGAGGAAAAGTGGTGCGTTTTTTTTATTCTCTCCAGATTCGTTCCTCCTTCCTTTTTTTCCTCTTTAACACCTGCTGCTGTGTGTGGCTCCTGCCACTGCGAACCAGCGAGAGAGAGAGAGACGAAGTGAATGTGAGTGTGTGTGTGTCTGCGAGTTTTTTACAGCTCCTGTTATATATATTCCTTGACAAGAATTTTTTTTTCTTTCGTGTTTCGCCTCCACCACCGTCTTCTTGTGCAATCAGGCTGAGCTTGCTTGCTCCAAAACAAAACGACTCCGTTTACACTCTTGCTACAGGGCAAAGAGAGCACATTATTCCTACATGTGTAACATTGTGTACAACATCTCAATCAGGTTGTTGTTTCGTCTCAGTAGTGGAACTACTATGCATATAACGACTACTAGGTAGTTGCGCAGAGGACAGAAGAGGAAGACCAAGTGAAACACGTTGAGACACTCACCAGAAATTATTACTGATATTGCACCAAAAACAGGAGAATATTTATTGTGCTTGTGGTTTTTCCCTGAAAAAAAAAGAAGATTTTTCTGGAAGAAGAAGACAAGAGAGGCGTGACTGGATATTTCCACCTGAAAATTAATCCAAAAGGTGATTTCCATAAAAGCAACTTTATTTCTCGTTTTCTTCTCCGTCGAGAGAGCAGCAACATCTTTTACGACAAAAACTTCTCGGCTGAAAGCTACAAAAAAAAATGTTTTTAAAAAGTGATTAGAAAAATAAGAAGGAAACATTATATCTTCATATTGTGCTCACCTTAAAGGAAAAAAATTAAGTGTGTATAATATTTTTTATATTATCCGGACCTCTCATCATCATCTTCAGGATATTTTTTGGGAGGCTGCTCCACCTCACTCTGACTTTTTTTTGACACTGACAGTGTAAAGGAGACGTGGGCCGAGGGCGAAATAATTTTTTTGTGAAGAAATGAATGAATTCGTTCCCCTGAACAAGTAAATAAGTGTGCGCATTTGTGAAAAAACGCAAGAATAAAAAACACTAAGATTTAATTTATCTATAACAAATGTGCGTCGTCCTCAATTTGGCTAATTGAGTCATAAAATTTGTTAATTAGTGATTAACAACGAAACACAAAAAATAACTTCGTATTGTTAAAAATTGTAAAGAGTTCATGTTTTTGCGCAATTTTTTTTGAAAACGAGCTCATCAAAACTCTTAATTAATTAACTGTGTTTTTTCTGACGTGTGGGCCTTTGGCTATGTGCACAAACGTGGGGATGCACACATATGTAAAATAAATTATCATCCGATCAGCAGGAGCTGCTGCAAACACTGGTTTTTTTTCTTCGTCTTCTGCTCCGCAGTGTATCAAAAAATAGTTTTGTATACTGGAAACACTGGTTTATGCACACAACAGCAACTACTAAATTTTGATCTGATTTCTGCTGTCGAGATTTTTTTTTGCGCTGCAATATATATTTTTTATATAAAAGAGACGGGTAATTGAAAACCTCACTAGAATTTTGTTCGTGTGTGGTAGAAATTTATTGTGTGGGTCATGTCCACCTAAATGGTTCTCCTTTTTGGTTCGCGCAAAATACTAAATGCACACTCGTGTTTTGTGGGTGGCCGCCGGCTGAAAAGATAACCAGAGAAAAAAACAAGATCGTTTATCTCCTATTTTTTACTGAATAAAAATATATAAATTGAATAATAGTAATTTTTGCAAAAAATAACAAAGGCTCCATTCAAATCTAATTCTTTATTCAAATCACACAACTCTGTACACAAAAACCTCTCTGCGAGTTTCCTATCAGCATCAAAGATAGTTATCTTTTTTTACCGGGCTTCCTATTATTGTTTCACAGGAGTATTTACAGAAAAAAGTGAAAAAAGGTGCACACAAATGTAGAAACGTATAAAAAGGCAAGATAAAAAAATCCTGCTCCATTATTATTATTATTGCCGGTAGACTGGGGCAAATCAAGTTCAAATCATTTCTGGATAAAAAAAAAGAAGTTGAGACTGAAAAAAACAAAGAGAAAATATATCCAATTTTCTTCTCCATTTTTGCACACAAACACCCACGAAAAATAAAAGTTTTTTTTTTGGTACGGAGCCGTGATTGAAAGGAAAGTGTACATTTATCCTTTGCAAAATCAACAATAAAGTTCAAGTGCTACTTTTCTCCAAAGATAAGGAAGAAAAAGGGAGTCAAAACTTTTTTTGGAGAAACTTGCAAAAAAAATCGTATACCCGAAAAAAAGGTACTCGGATTTTGTGTGTGTGATCCACGTTTTCCTCCAAGAAAGCAATGCGTATTTCATGAAACTCGACTATTGTACATGTGTGTGTGGTGTTGTAATGTAACTTCATAGATACATATATATTTATTTTCTCGGAGAGAAACACACAAAAAAAAGTGAAGGACACGTACATAACATACTTTCCTTGTACTTACATACATATATGCACACACAGAGTGAAGTGCTCAGTTATGTGCATCATATCAACGTGACCACATAGAGGCGGTGTCCTCTCTTACTAGAGGAAACAAGAAAAAGGATTTTCTTCTTTTTTTCTCTCGAGTGAACGTACTTTTTTTCTTTCATGGAAAAAAGGATCAGTCGGCGTAACATATTTTTTTGGACACAGAGAAGTGAACTTTGATTCCTATAATTTTTATATAGAAAGAAAAGGAAAATATGTCCCAGAAAAAGGAAAGTACAACGTAAGCCCGATTTTCGTCTCTTTTTTTTGCTTCGTCGAGGTTTCCAGCAAATAAGAAGTGTTTGTGTGTGAGTGTGTATGTGTGGTGAGATCGGATCATTGACCACGGAGTGCATGAGCAGCAAAAGAAGAAGCAGCGGTGGAGGAGGTGGCGGTGGTACGCGCGGCGACGAGAGTACCAACAATAATAACAATAATAACCGTTCCGAAACCGGGGATCATTTCTCGGACGAGGAGTGCACCAAAATGAACGTATGTTGCTTTTCCTACTTTACCGGCTTTTTAGATATTTTGTTGCGAAAGGAATGATGAATAAAATGAGATAGAGAAGGAGAAGCCACATTTTATATGTTTTCTTGAGAGATAATAATATTGATTGGCGGAGGTTACTCTTCTCGAAAAAAAATATGATCCCTGGTATTATCGGCATGTGCGACCGACCACTCAGCAAAAAAAATATTTTTTTTATGGTGGTCCATATTCAATATGGTACGTTTCGAAAAGAAAGAAGGGCCATTTGGCTTCATAAATCACGAAAGTATTAAAATCCTTTGAAAATCTCAATTGCATCGACAAAATCCTACCTGTATAATGCATATTACATTTATTCACTGGAAATAGGTTTGAATGGCTTTAAAGTGTGTCCATAAATGCAAAATGTG